>ML837131.1:29347-46111 GCA_009831015.1 Picea engelmannii | reverse complement strand
GTGGGGTAAAAGGAGGTTGCCCCCTCGAAGAGGCTTATTATCTGATATTATCTCTTTTTCAAGGCGTTGAGTACTTTTCTTGAGGTTTTTCTATGCTATATTGATGTTTGGTTCTTAACATGAGGTGTCCAATAATGGTGGGAAATATGGCCGAAGGAGAGCCACATTAAAGATTGGGTCTAGGCCAAGGAAAGGGGGAATGTTGAGCTCAAAATCATTGTCAGCCACAACCTTGGTGATGGTGTACTACCCATAATAGAGTGGGTGAACCTTTCGATGGGGCCTTGTAAGGCGTTCTTTCTGCAAGTGCAACTAAACTTTGTCTCCCACCTGAAACTTATGTGGCACCTTATGTTGATCATGGCGCTGCTTGTACTTGGAATTAAGTAGGGTACTTATGGAAAACATCTGATAGTGTATCACTATGATATGCCACAGGGTAGCTGTGTTGAGTGAGAACGACGCCCACAACATAGTTTGAAGCATATATCTCAATCTCAAAGGGATGTTGCAGGTCTGGTAATGAAAGTACTGGGGATGAGCACAAACGCTTCTTCAAGTCATCAAAGGCTTGTTGTT
Organism: Picea engelmannii; assembly: GCA_009831015.1. Lineage (NCBI taxonomy): Eukaryota > Viridiplantae > Streptophyta > Pinopsida > Pinales > Pinaceae > Picea > Picea engelmannii. Next base: position 45,532 of record ML837131.1, on the reverse strand, counting down.
GGGGCATGACCCACACAAAATTTTCCTTACCTCCACCCCTGGTTACTTAGCTGAGGGCCCATGCGATATGAGTGAATTCCAACACAAACCTGCCATAGAAATTGGCGAGGCCCAAGAAGCTCCAAAGTTTAGTGAGTGTGGTTGGGGCTGGCCAGGCACTGATGACCTTGATCTTGGCTAGATACACATGCACACCATGCCGATCAATGATGTAGCCTAAGTAATGGACCCTGTCCATGCCGAAGGATCATTTTTCCAAGTTTGCATATAGTTTGTGATGTCGCAGGGTTTGAAAAACCTATTGAATATGCTGGAAGTGTTCTGCCTAAGTCTTGATGTAGATGAGGATGTCATCTAGATACACCACTACAAAATTATTGGTGAAAGGTCATAGGATATCGTCCATAATCCTCATAAAAGTTGTTGGAGCATTTGTCAAACCAAAGGGCATGACCAACCATTCAAACAAACCTTCTTTTGACTTGAAGGCTGTATTCCATACATCTGTCTGTTCTATTGGGACCTTGTGGTAGCTAGACTTCAGATCAATCTTACAAAAGTATTTGGCCCCTGTGAGCTCATCAAGGAGGTCCTCGATTCGGGGAATCATGTACCTCTTTCAGACTGTGATTTTATTAAGGTCCCGGTAATCAATGTAGAGTCGCCAGGTCCCATCTTTCTTCTGCACCAACACGATTGGGCTCCCACAAGGCGATGAGCTGGGATGTATGTGCCCCTTGTGGAGAAGTTCTTGGATCTGCCTCTTGATCTCATCATTTTCTAACAGAGAGCGGTGGTAGACTAGCCCATTGGGTATCGATGCACTTGGGGTCAGATCGATGGGATGCTTGACCTAGCAGTGCAGAGGTACCCCGATAGGAGGGGAGAATATATTTGAGTATTTGATGCAGGAGCATCGCTCCACCTTAGTACGAGCCAACTATTTGGCATGTTGGTGCACATTCAAGGAGGGGAGAGGCGCCAACCCTCTCATTTTTCTCCAAAATTTAAATGTAATTAAATAAATTAAGTGTTGTTAGGCTGGAAGAGCCAAGTCCTGCTTTCACATAGGCTGTAGGTGAGGTCGCCTTAAGTGGTTGATGGTAGGAGGGATCTAGATCCGATTTAGACTAGATTTCCACTCATTGTAATCTACCTCATTAGATAGGTGTTTTGAATGGTGATTAGACACCACTAGTGTAGCTTGGAGGGAAAGCTCGTAGAGCCCCTATTTTATAAATCTTTGTATTGTATGCCCAAAAAGCGGTTCTGATAGTTGTTGAGCTACTGAAGATTGATTGTAAATCATTGCAATCCAAAAGGAGAGTTAAGAGCCGAGACTCAGTTGTAGTCTAAGCTCATGCATTGTCATTAACATTCATATTAATACAAAAGAAGCAGTTTTTCCTGCCTATGAGTTTTCTGTGCATTTATGTGTCTTATGAATGTCATTTGTGGTTATGTATATGTTTTATGCTATAGATGTGTATGTTAGATTTCATTTGCAGGGATAGAGATATAATCCTCTATCTGTGAGTTTGCTTAATCATTTCTGGGTTCTTTAGGATAAGCGCAAGGAGTGTGCGACAGAGTGTTGAAATTGTGTGAGCCAATGCAAGGAGTGTGTGTCTGAACTCTTTCGAGTCAGACAAGAATGTGCCAGGAGGGCACACCAAGATAATTCACATCCTCAAAGGGGAACCTCAAGGTTGCTGAATATTTTGGAGAAAATTCTACGTAGGAGTAAGCATAGCACAGGGCTGTTGAACACTCTGTAGAACTATGCCAGAAGGGCATTGAGTAGGTGCAAGTGTGCACACAAACAACATGTTCTGAAGTGTTGGAGAATTTGAGGAAAACCCCAGAGTTACTGAACACTCTTAGGGAGAGGAAGCTCTGCAAGTGTGCATTGAGCGGGTGAAGGAGTTGCCTTGGTAAATGACGCAGGCGCGCCCGGCTAGGCACGTCCGCTCACAGGACCTCCTCTGTACTCGGCCCGAAGAACTGAAATCTCTTCTAATTCCCTATCAGGAATTTTCCTCACCCACAACAATTCATCAAAATATCTCCCTTAACGATCGGGGAATCGGACTTCACGATTTCGTGAATCCTATGGTCGCCTGTTTTAGGCCTCACAATTCTCTGAAATCCGACGTGAATCAATGCTGACCTTCTACCTTGCTATCGGGGTTCCTCCTATCGGGATTTCACCGTTTGCGATGTCCAAAACAACTCGCCTCACCAATCCCCGATCCCCGATATGCTCCCCTGCTGCCTTAGCCTCCCGGACTAAGCCTTTTGTCCATGCGATTGCTCCTTATATGACCGTAGTCATATTCTTCATCGGAAATTATCCTATCGCGATTTCGCCACTCGCGACGTCAACAAATGGAATTTCTGAACTCCGAACCTCGATGTGCCGATACTCCGATGCACACGGGTTGACTATTCAACGGTCCCGTCACCTTATCGGGATTTCAGACTTCACGGGATCGTGAATCCTAACACAAATATTTCGGGGCTTTCCTTTTCCCAAACCCCGATATGATACTCCACCTATCCTCCACTAATTCCACTGTGACCCCACACTGTCCCTTTAGTCTGTCGGGAAATCACGTTTCGGAGTTTCGCGATTCCTGATGCAACGTTTTCTTTGTACTCAGGAACCCCGATACACCGAACCCCGACTCCTCTCGGATCTTCTGACGCGTGTCCGAAATGATGGACGGTTCTGGACTCGTCGGGATATCGTAGGTCACGATATTGCAATTCCTGTTGCAATAGTTTGGAGGTTCGATCTACGAAACCCCGATAGACGATATACGTGTAGATCCAACGGTCCTGGCTGACTTGGATAAACGCTCTATCTGTCCTGAACTTAAACCTCCGGGAATACACCACTGTATCTCCCCTGCATATCCACAAGATCTGACGACCCACGAAAATTTGTGGATTCTCCTCGGAGAATACCGACCGTCCGTTCCTTCCCGATGAATTCTGCGAAAGGACTAAGTGTTCTTTTCCATGGAACTTGTTCACCTGCTCACAAACTTACGATGCTTCCCTCGAACTTCAAGTCACAACTTGTCCTCGTTGTTCTCCAACAACCTCAAAAGCCTATCCTTCCTGAGCTTTTCCCACAACTTTAAGTCTTTAGAAAGAAAACCCTCTTGTATGCACTCCTTGCGACAAACCTTCAACAACGTCTAAGTGTTGAAGTCCCTCGACTCTGCGCACCCCTGTAGCAGCAGTCTTTCAGCTCTTTACTCAGGTTCGCAACCCTGAGACTTTTACCCAGCCTGCGCACTCCTTGCACGGCCCTGTGCCCAACTGCACCTTTGAGGAAATGAGAAACAAAAGCTATCTCTATTTGAACCCCTTTGTCAACGCACTCCTTGCGGACAATTTGACTGCACTCCTTGCAGGAATTCTACAGCTCAAATAGAGAAACAATTGAAACTCATTCCTTCACCCTTTCAGGCTTCAATTCAAACATGAAATCATATACACAACACATAAAAGCAAATGTGTGACTGAAAGCAACCATTCATGAGCACATCAACATCAATACATAGAGAACAGACACAAAAACCATGAATTTGAATCAATCTCTTCTATTAATTCAAGTATCTGTACATGGGTGTTCTTACACAGCTCTCTGCATGCTCTTGCTCTAATGCTCCAGAATTCTCTATATTACAAATGCACAATGAGGGTGTCTATATCCCGTTTCCCTCTTGCGCTCTAAAGCTATCAAATCTAAAATTAAATTTCTATCTACCTGCATTAACTAGTTTAAATGCCTCCTATCTACTAAGGACGAGAGTAAATCACTCAAAGTCCAATAAAATATACCAAGGCGCTCCTTCATAAATGGCTTCATTAAAGATTTGGCGCATCAATTCCAAAAATATTTTCAAGCAATTTATCATGTGCTCAAAAATACGTTGCGCTTGCTCCACGCTCGCTTGACTTTTGCGATGCTCCTACATCATACTCCCTCGCTTGAAAAAAATTCATGGGCTCCTGTCCATGAGCTCCTGCACAGTATATCCATGCTTCTGTATCTCTGCTTCATTCTCCCAGCTGGCATCTTCCACTGGATGGCCCTTCCATTTGACCAGATACTCATAGTATTCTTTCCTCCTGGTCTTCTTACTGACTCTCTTGTCCAATATGTTCTCCATCTGCGGCTTCTCTGCAACTGGCATCTGTTTCGTCCATTGGATCACTGGCTGCTCAGTTCCAGTCTCTGCTTCCTCAGCTTTATATGGATATAAATCTGCGACATTGAATATCGAAGATATTCCGATCCCATCCGGTAACTCGATCTTATAAGCATTATCTCCAAATCTCCTCAAGACCTTGCATGGCCCGATTTTCTTCATCTTCAGCTTATTGTATGTTCCTCTCGGGAACCTTTCCTTCCTCAGATGTGCTAGAACTAAGTCACCAACCTCAAACTGAAGTTGTCTCTTCTGCTGGTCATCTCTGCGCTTATATTCCTGACTTGTTTCCAGCAGTCGCTGCTTCACCTGACTGTGAAGTTCTTTCATCACCTCGACGAACTCTTCCGCACTAACTCTTCTAGTCATAGTCTGTTCTGAATCCCTCAATTCAGAAACTCCTCTTGACTGCATGCCATACACAATCTGAAATGGACTTTGGCCTGTGCTCCAGTTCACTGAGTCATTATATGCGAACTTTGCCTGTGGCAATATACTATCCCACTGGCTATGGTGCTCTGTCACCAAGCTTCTCTGCAAGTCTCCCAGACTTCTGTTCACTACTTCTGTTTGCCCATCCGTCTGAGGATGATAGGCAGAACTAAACATCAAGTTAGTTCCCATCTTTTTCCACAGTGTCCTCCAGAAATGTCCCACGAACTTTGTATCTCTGTCCGAAACTATACTTCTGGGTAAGCCGTGAAGTTGAATGACCTCTTTGAAAAACAGATTTGCAATGTGAGTCGCATCACTGGTTTTCTGACATGGGATGAAGTGTGCCATCTTGGAAAACCTATCCACTACCACAAAGATTGAATCAACACCTGTTTGTGTCCTTGGCAACCCCAATACAAAATCCATGCTTATCGCTTCCCACGACCTCTTTGGTATGGGAAATGGCTGATAAAACCCCGCATTTTTCTTCCTTCCCTTTGAATGCTGGAAAACTCTACATCTGTCTACAAATATCTTGACATCTGCTCGCATTATTGGCCAAAAATATGACTCGCTCAGCTTTGCAAATGTGTTGTCATGACCAAAGTGTCCGGCCAATCCTTTGCTGTGTTTTTCCTTCAACAGATTCTCCCTCATGGAGCAATTTGGAATACACAATTGATTGCCTCTGAACAATAATCCTTCTTGGATCACGTACTCTATCCACTGGCTTCTGTCTCTAAGAACTGGGTTCTCAGCTGCTTCATACGCTTCCTTAAAATCCTGATCATCTGCATACATATCCCTAAGATCATCAAAGCCTAACGTTCTGACTTTGAACTCTGCATCAGCAAACATTTCCTGCTCAAAGCATCAACCACTTTGTTAGCAGTACCAGAAATATGTTTAATCACAAACGTAAAATTCTGCATGTATTCAACCCACTTAACATGCCTCTGATTCAGTTTCTCCTGTTGAGTCACAAATTGTAATGCATGGTTATCACTATATAAAACAAATTCCTTTGGAATCAAATAGTGCCTCCATTTTTTTAATGCCTGTATGATGGCATAGAATTCCTTATCATACGTGGAGTACTTTTCTTTTGCCTCATTCAACTTCTCGCTGAAATATGCAATTGGTCTGTCCTCCTGACTCAAGACCGCTCCTATGGCAAACCCACTTGCGTCACATTTCACCTGAAATGTTTTATGGAAATCCGGCAACACCAGAACCGGTTGTTCCGTGATCTTCCGTTTCAACAATTTGAAACTTTTCTCCACCTCTTCAGTCCAGTGAGAATATTTATGTCTTTTCTTCACTATGTCCATCATCGCTGTGCTAATCTCACTGAAATTCCTGATGAACTTCCGGTAGAAACTAGCCAGTCCATGAAAACTTCTCACCTCAAAAATATTTCTCGGTGACGACCAATTTTTGATCACTTCCACCTTATCTGGATCCATCTTCAATTCATTCGCAGATATAATAAATCCCAAGTAAATGAGTTCTTTCTTCATGAATGAAGATTTCCTCATGTTAATCAACAACTTCTCCTGCTGTAGCTTCTTCATTACTGTAGCTAAATGATTTAGATGTTCTGCGTTTGTCTTGCTGAAAATTAATATGTTATGCAGATACACAATGACAACATTCTCGATGAATTCCCTCAGGACTTCATTCATTAACCTCATAAAGGTACTCGGCGCATTTGTTAAGCCAAATGGCATGACAAGCCATTCATACAGTCCTTCGTTGGCTTTGAAGGCCGTCTTCCACTCGTCGCCTTCCCTCATGCGAATCTAGTGATATCTGCTTTTCAGATCAATCTTTGAAAAGTATTTTGCCCCGCTCATGCAATCCATTAAATCGTCCATTCGTGGCAATGGAAACCTGTACCTGATGGTTATCTTGTTGATGGCTCTTGAGTCAGTACACATTCTCCAACCTCCATCTTTTTTTTGGACTGAGTACCGTTGGAATGACACACGGGCTCAAACTTTCCCTGACCAAACCTTTGTCCAATAACTCCTGTTCTTGCCTTTTAACTTCTTCATTTTCTTGCGGCGTCAAACTGTACGCGGCTTTGTTTGGTAAACTGGCTCCTGGTATGAGATCAATGTGATGACTCACACTCCTCATCGGTGGCAATGAACAAGGTAATTCATCCACTATGATGTCAGCGAACTCTTCCAATAGTTCCTGAATTTCTTCTGGCAATTCGTCTACTCTCGTGCTAGTCAAAACGATCCTTGGTTTCCTGACCACAAAGAATTGTGGATCTTCTTTCTTCTTTACCTCCGTAAGAAGCTCCTTCCCACTCATGAGAAGTACAATATTTCTCCCTTTTGGTTTTACCTCCTTATCTTTTATTGGAAGCAACATGTGTGTCCTCCCATCCTTCTCTAGAGTATACGTATTCATCTTCCCATCATGAATTACGTTCCTGTCATATTGCCATGGTCTGCCCAACAATAAATGACAGACATCCATAGGAATGACATCACATAAGATCTTATCATTATATCCTTCTATCTTAAACTCAACCAAGCATTGTTTAGTAACAGTTAGCCGATGTCCTTTTTGTAGCCACGAAACTATGTATGGGCTTGGATGATGAATCGTTTCCAGCTCCAACTTCTCTACCATCTCTGTGGATACGAGATTATCCATGCTACCACTGTCTACGATGACCTTTCACACCTTGTCCTTGGTCTTGCAAGCAGTCCTAAAAAGTCTGGTCCTTTGGACTGAGCGTTCCACCTCCTTCTCGTGTGTCAAAAGGACTTTTCACATCATAAGCGATCTTCCGCCTTCAACGTCTTCGGCCTCAACATACCACCTCTGCACTTCAGTGATGTGAACTTCTCCAATGTCCTTCTTTTTCTATGGACACTCGTAAGACTTGTGCCCATTCTTCCCGCATGTGAAGCATGTGATGACTCCACCTCTTCCTCTTCCTCTACCTCTGGTACGAGGAAACATGTTATTATCAATGTATCCTCCGCTCTGCTCTGTATGCTGCCCTCTCTGTTCAGCATGCTGGCCTCGCTGTGAACTTCCACCTCTCTTGGTTCTAGTCTGAGGCTTTTTCCAGTCGTCTTTGGGCTTCCGATATTTATCTTGGGCAACCGATTTGCCTCTGGGCTGAATCTTGCCTCGGCCCCTCTGACTTTGCTTACGGCTCAGTTTCTCTTCAGCTTTCAGAGCCATCTGATAAGAATCCTCCACCATTCGGATGGTTGCCATACTCATCTCGTCCTGGATACCGTATCTCAGACCATTCATATACCTGGCAACTTTCTCATCATCGCTCTCCCGATGACCTGCCCTGATGTTCAGTCGATAGAATTCCTCAGTGTATTCCTTCACTGTCATCAGCTTCTGTCTCAGGTTCTGCATTCTCCTGAACAGAGTAATTTGATAATCTCTGGGGATGAATTTCGCCTTCATCTTCGTGATCATCCTGTCCCAGCTCTTGATCTTCTGCTTTCCCTTGCAGTGTCTGTCAGCTTGTAGTTCATCCCACCACAATGCTGCATGTCCTTTCAAGCGTGTAACAACATGTTTGACTTTCTTGTCTTCTTTGACGTCTTTGTAGTCGAAGTAAGTATCTAGAGCTCTAATCCAATCTATAAGCTCCTCTGCATCCAAGTTTCCCTCGTAAACTGGAATGTCCATCTTTGCTTTTGCACCCATCCTGGCAATAGCTTTGATCAAACGCTCATTTGATGCATCTTCGACTGCAACTTCCTCTTCATGTTCGGCCTCAACCTCGCTTTCGGAATCACTTAGATTCCCAGCACCAACTGTGCGTCTTTGTGCTGTCTCCATATCTTCGAGTCTAGCTCATAGATCACGTATCTCTCTTTCCATTTTTGGATTTTGTGCTTGCCTACCCCTTCTCCTCGGATTTTCTCTTTCCTCTGGATCGGGTGATTGTCTATCCCGTCTCCTTGGCGGCATGGTGAATTTCCTTCTTCTCTACTACAGAAAGCAAAGAAATTCTCTTGCTCTGATACCACTTGACGCAGGCGCGCCGTGCTAGGCACGTCCGCTCACAGGACCTCCTCTGTACTCGGCCCGAAGAACTGAAAGCTCTTCTAATTCCCTATCGGGAATTTTCCTCACCTACAACAATTCTTCAAAAGATCTCCCTTAACGGTCGGGAAATCGGACTTCACGATTTCGCGAATCCTATGGTCGTGTGTTTTAGGCCTCACGATTCTCTGAAATCTGACGTGAATCAACGCTGACCTTCTACCTTGCTATCGGGGTTCCTCCTATCGGGATTTTACCGTTTGCGATGTCCAAAATAACTCACCTCACCAATCCCCGATCCCCGATACACTCTCCTGTTGCCTTAGCCTCCCGGACTAAGCCTTTTGTCCATGCGATCGCTCCTTATTTGACCGTAGTCATATTCTTCATCGGAAATTCTCCTATCGCGAATTCGCCACTCGGGACGTCAACAAATGGAATTTCTGAACTCCGAACCCCGATGTGCCGATACTCCGATGCACGCGCAGGTTGACTATTCAACGGTCCCGTCACCTTATCGAGATTTCGGACTTCGCGGGATCGTGAATCCTAACACAAATATTTCGGGGTTTTCCTTTTCCCGAACCCCGATACGATACTCCACCTGTCCTCCACTAATTCCACTGTGACCCCACACTGTCCCTTTAGTCTGTCGGGAAATCACGTTTCGGAGTTTCGCGATTCCTGATGCAACGTTTTCTTTGTACTCAGGAACCCCGATACACCGAACCCCGACTCCTCTCGAATCTTCTGACGCGTGTCCGAAATGATGGACTGTTTTGGACTCGTCGGGATATCGCAGGTCGCGATATTGCAATTTCTGTTGCAATAGTTTGGAGGTTCGATCTACGAAACCTCGATACACGATATACGTGTAGATCCAACGGTCCTGGCTGACTTGGATCAATGCTCTATCTGTCCTGAACTTAAACCTTCGGGAATACACCACTGTATCTCCCCTGCATATCCACAAGATTTGACGACCCACGAAAATTCGTGTATTCTCCTCGGAGAATACCGACCGTCTGTTCCTTCCCGATGAATTATGCGAAAGGACTAAGTGTTCTTTTCCACAGAACTCGTTCACCTGCTCGCAAACTTGCGACGCTTCCCTCGAACTTCAAGTCACAACTTGTCCTCGCTGTTCTCCAACAACCTCAAAAGCCTATCCTTCCTGATCTTTTCCCACAACTTTAAGTATTTAGAAAGAAAACCCTCTTGTACGCACTCCTTGCGGCAAACCTTCAACAACGTCTAAATGTTGAAGTCCCTCGACTCTGCACACCCCTGCAGTAGTAGTCTTTCAGCTCTTTACTCAGGTTCGCAACCCTGAGACTTTTACCCAGCCTGCGCACTCCTTGCATGACCCTGTGCCCAACTGCACCTTTGAGGAAATGAGAAACAAAAGCTATCTCTATTTGAACCCCTCTGTCAACACACTCCTTGCGGACAATTTGACTACACTCCTTGCAAGAATTCTACAGCTCAAATAGAGAAACAATTGAAACTCATTCCTTCACCCTTTCAGGCTTCAATTCAAACATGAAATCATATACACAGCACATAAAAGCAAATGTGTGACTGAAAGAAACCATTCATGAGCACATCAACATCAATACATAGAGAACAGACACAAAAACCATGAATTTGAATCAATCTCTTCTATTAATTCAAGTATCTGTACATGGGTGTTCTTACACAGCTCTCTGCATGCTCTTGCTCCGATGCTCCAGAATTCTCTATATTACAAATGCATAATGAGGGTGTCTATGTCCCGTTTCCCTCTTGTGCTCTAAAGCTATCAAATCTAAAATTAAATTTCTATCTACCTGCATTAACTAGTTTAAATGCCTCCTATCTACTAAGGACGAGAGTAAATCGCTCAAAGTCCAATACAATATACCAAGGTGCTCCTTCATAAATGGCTTCATTAAAGATTTGGCGCATCAATTCCAAAAACATTTTCAAGCAATTTATCATGTGCTCAAAAATACGTTGCGCTTGCTCCATGCTCGCTTGACTTTTGCGATGCTCCTGCATCAGTAAACTTGAAGGATTTCAGAAAGCAGAAGTAAGACCTATGCAAGGAGTGCACCAGGCCAACACTTAGATACGTGTTGTGAGAAGCCATCTTAAAGCTTAATCGAGCACAAGGAGTGCACCAAATTCCAAGTAAGTTTGTCTTACAAGCTTGGGAGGAAGAACATCAAGTTGCCAGGAGGGCACGAGAAGATCCTTGAAGGACGCAGAAAGGTTGAGAACCTTAAAGGTTTGAACTAGAAAAAGCTCAGAAGAATTAGGGTCGTCACGCACAGAGTCTTTGCAAGGAGTGCAGGAAGCTAAGAGTAGTCCAAGTCTCAGACAGTGAGAAAAGTGCTAAGTGTGCACAAAAGTAAGGACTCACTGAAGTCCCGAAGCCAAGCGGTGCCAACCATCATCTGCGGATAGACAGGTGGCGAGAGATCTGAAAGTTCACGAGGAAGAACTTCGGGAGATTTACGTGGAGCAAAGGGGAATCTTCACGAAGTTGTGAAGAGCAAAGTGAATATGGGCCGTCTGATCCAGAAGGATGTGTGGAGGAGATCTGTAGATTCAGAGAAGTGGTGCTCCGGAGGAAAGGGAAGAGCAGAGAAGAAAGACTCCCAAAGCCTGAAGCATTGAGGGTCATTGATCTAAGGGAGTAACGGGGACCGTTGATCCTCATGCCCCTTTGTGTTCATCGATTCAGAGTTCAAGGAAATAGGAGTTCGATGTTGAGAAAGGGCTGAAGCTCGAGTTCTGAAGCAACTTTTAGGGTTTAGCCCTGGGACACAGCCCAAGGTCACATGGAGAAGGGGTCTAGCATAGAGAGCTAGCACATGTCGTTAAACTTCTTCAAAAGGGTCAAGAAAGAGCCCACGATTTTCATAGAACCCACACTTTAGAGAAAGAGGGACCTGTGGAAATTGAATTGGGTTCCAGGAGGGACCCAAAGAGTCGATTCGACTCATGTGACTGAATGATCCTAGATCGGGAGGTCGTGCAACCCCCGAGGAGAGAAATAAGGGGGGGGTCTTTGTCAGAGTGGTATCAAAGCTTGATTTTGTCTGCATATCATAGGAAAAAGACTAGACAAAGGAGATACTATGATACCAACAGGTGGTATAAGAGCTTGAATTTGTTTTCAGGTAGTAGAGACAAAGAAGTGAGCTGATATCATCAAGTGGTGTCCGAAATTTGCCTATAGACAATAGGTGAAGGGAAGCAAAGTGTGATGCTTTGTAGAGACTGTTGTAAGGTGTGCAACAGATGGTAGACAACTAAGTGGGCTAAAGGTGAAGAAAGATGGCTAGTGAGGGGCCATAAGCGTGGTAGAGGAGAAGACTGCTAGCAGAGGAACAAAGTGGAAATTGATAAGGAGCTAAGTGAAATCCGAGCAGAGATGGAGAATCTAGTATTGAATATGCAATAGGAGTCAAAGGTACGCTGGAGGTATGAATGGCCTCTGAAAAGGACAACCAGGTGGCATTTTTAGAATTTGTTGGCCAAAAGGAAACAACAAATGTTAAAAAGGTGGTTGAGGCATGCTGAAAACCTCAGTGATGAGGGAAAGAGATCTGGCAGAGGTCTCGTAGATTACCAGGTGGGCAATGGAAAGGGATTAGTTGATCTCATAAATTGATAGGAGGGAAGAGGAGAAACCCCAATTTTCCATATGGGCAAGGGAGAAGAGATGATCTCATTTGAGAGTTCATGTTAGCAAGGTGTGCTGACAGATGGAAAGGAGGCGAAAGAGAGGCCTCATCCATATGAAGATTCATGTGGAATCGCAAGCCATGTGAATGAAGATGATGAGAATTTAAATACTTCCACCATCAAGGAGGAGGACCAAAGGAACGTTCTGATCATTTAATGAATCAAAATATTCCTGCCAAGTAGCCAAGGAGAGGCTAGCATATGTGTTGCAGATGCAACAATAGAAGGACAACCAACATAGACTATCATGGAGGAGAAGGAGCAGATACGAAAGTCTTCCCTAACAACAAATAAAGAGGAGCACACAGTTGAGTTGGTCACTCAATGGGAGACATAGTTGAAGATGCTGGAGGATTGGTTGGACAATCCATAACTAGAATATGGCTACCAGGAGATAGCCATGCTAGAGGAGACATGCCAACATGAGGAGTAGCTGGAAGAAGTTGGGAGTGTACCAACAACAGAAATGGTAGAAGTTGAGATGTTAGAGGGGATGGTTGGACAACAGTCCAATAAGGAATCTGTAGAATTGAAGTTTGCAGTAGGTGGCAAGCTAGTGCCACATGAGAAGAAAACAACATGGAGGATCAAGATGATCTACCCTTTGATGTGTATGAGGAGGAGGAATTGTAGCCAAGAAGACAACATAAGAAAATCCAACCGATAGAGCAAATGGAAGAAGTCATAAAGGAGATAAGGGAGCTGATGATGAAGTCAACAAAAGAAGCTATCAACAGAGAGAATTTGAATAGAGGAAAACCTGCATGAGTAGCAGGGATCCAACAACAACAACAAAGCAGAGGAGCATGAGGACAACTCCAGGAGAAAGTTTGGGATCAGTGAGGATTTCAACAGAGTTGGGGAGCTCATGAGTAGGAGATCATGAATTTTTCATAGTAGTGGAGTATGATGCAGGAGCATCGCTCCACCTCAACATGTGCCAACTATTTGACACATTGGTGCACATTCAAGGAGGGGAGAGGTGCCAACCCTTTCATTTTTCCTCAAAATTTAAATGTAATTAAAGCAATTAAGTGTTGTCAGCTTGTAAGAGCCAAGTTATGCTTTCACATAGGCTGTAGGTGAGGTTTCCTTAAGTGGCTAACGGTAGGAGGGATCTAGATCCGATTCAGACTAGATTTCCACTCATTGTAATCTACCTTATTAGATAGGTGTTTTGAATGGTGATTAGACACCACTAGTGTAGCTTGGAGGGAAAGGTCATTGAGTCCCTCTTGTATAAATCTTTGTATTGTATGCCCGAAAATGGGTTTCGATAGTTGTTGAGCTTCTGAAGATTGATTGTAAATCATTATAAGCCAAAAGGAGAGTTGAGAGCCGAGAGTCAGTTGCAGTCTAAGCTCATGCATTGTAATTAACATTCAGATTAATGCAAAAGAAGTAGTTTTTCCCGCCTATGATTTTTCTGTGCGTTTATGTGTCTTATAAATATCATTTGTGGTTATGTCTATGTTTTATGTTGTAGATGTGTATTATAGATTTCATATGCAGGGATAAAGATAGAATCCTCTATCTGTGAATTTGCTGAATCATTTCTAGGTTCTTTAGGCTAAGTGCAAGGAGTGCACGACAGAGTGTTGAAATTCTGTGAGCCAACACAAGGAGTGCATGTTTGAACTCTTTGTTGGCAAATTCAGTGAATAGACAGTGAATGCTTGTCATTAATGGAAACAGTGAAGATGACAGGCAAACAGAAGACAAGTTCAAAGAGGTGAATGATCGAAAGCAGTGAATGATCGAATGCAGCGAGAGCCGTTAGATTTGGTGCAGGGTGCAGAAGCTGCGAGGGAGATAAGCCTTGGGAGCAAGAAGAGAAGTCCCGACAGGCATCGGGACTTTGAAATGTTCAATTCACTTGACAACAAGAACCCCGAAATCGCGATATGCGATTTCGTGATTTAATCACAGCCGTTAAAGCAAGAATGAGATCTAGACCATTGATTTTCTTCATCGGAGAATCAGGGATCAGGACTTTGAAATGTCCAATTCAATTGACAACAAGAACTCCGAAATCGCGAAACGCAATATTGCGATTCAATTGCAATCGTTGAGCCATGATCAAACTCGGATCGTTGATCACACCCCATCTCGGAGTTTCGCGGATCGCGACTTGGAGAGGCGAGATGATTCATCTCCAGATTCACGAGATGCGAGATAGCGAGATAATCGTGGACCGTTGGATCAAGAGGAAACGTGGCGAAAGATCGTCATGTCGCTGACTGGAAAGTCAAAGGAACAACGAGATGCGAGATCGCGATTTAATCAAGGACCATTGGATCAAGAGGACGCATGGCGAAAGATCAGAGCACCATAGAGCTCCATCTCGGAGCCTCGCTTATCGTGACTTGGAGTGACGAGAACCTCCATCATAGGAATCGCGAGATGCGACATTGCGAGAAGATCAGGACCGTCGGATCACTAAGAACGTGGACCATTGATCTGAGCTCCATCTCGGAGCCTCGCCTATCGCGACTTGGAGTGACAAGAACCTCCATCACAGGAATCGCGAGATGCGAGATTGTGAGAAGATTAGGACTGTCGGATTACCAAGAACGTGGATTGTTGATCTGAGCTCCATCTCGGAGCTTCACCTATCGCGACTGGGAGTGACGAGAATCTCCATCGAAGGAACAATGAGATGCGAGATCACTATGAGATTAGGACCGTTGATTCATCAAGATCATGAACCGTCGATCAGGGTCGATGAAGATCATAAGTTCGTAGCGAAAGTGCGAAATGGGTAAATAACGACAATACCCTTCAGAGTTAATCCAACAGTGCAGGTGAATTTGAACAAGATCGGAGGGCTACTGTTGCACGACACAGTGAAACTGCCAGTAACGATTGATGGGTTCTACCAGAGGATGCGAAGAGACTTCGGTGTGATTTCCAGAGGAGCAGAAGAGTCACATGGAATCTGCCAGTGGAATGAAGACGACTCGTGGAGGCGATTGACAACTGGATGGGATTGAGGCCGTAACTGAAACAGAGAAGGTGAGATTGACTGTCACAGAGAAGATGAAGAGTCTCAACTGCCAGAGAGGCTGAGGAATCTCAACATAACACCCAGTGATACTGGATACGCAGGGCGAACCACCAGAGAAGCTGAAGAGTCACGATGATGATTAGATAGAGCACTCGAGAGGTGGAGGATAACGATGGAGAGTATGCATGCAAAGGCATGGAGAACATTGCATGGACAAGGTGCACAGAAGCTATAAATACACCGTACAGAGAAGATATTGGGTTGCTGTTGCTGTTGGAGGTTGTAGTGAGGCTTGTTGGTAAAGGTAATTCAGGTGTGAAGAAGGAGGAGAGTGCATCAGCTGAATAGCACAGAAGAGGAACTATGCAGAGAATGGAGATGGCGCACAAAGCATAAAAAGCAGAAGACCAGACAATGCAAGGGATGTGAGCAGAAAGGCAATGAGGTAGACAGAGCAATGAAATACAGCAGAACAATGATAAGTCAGGTAAGCGATTGTTGAACATTATATCACTGTAATAAGTTTCAGAAGCAAAGATTTATATTTGAGGGTGGTTGGGAGGTGCTAGGGAGGACTGTTGTCCTCAGAGGTTCAAGTGGGTGCTTGCACATAGGGAGTTGGTGCTTCCTTCTAGTTGGTGCTAGAGAAACCAGGGAGTTGGTGCTTTCTTCTAGTGGGTGTTAGAGAAAACAGAGAGTTGGTGCTCTCAGCAAGTTGCAGCTTGCTAAACAGAGGTTGTA
>ML837131.1:0-24547 GCA_009831015.1 Picea engelmannii | reverse complement strand
ATTCAGATGCAGACTGGGCAAATTGTGTTGATGAGAGAAAAAGCACCAGTGGAGGAGCATTCTTTTTGGGTGACTCATTAGTTGCATGGCTTAGTAAGAAGCAAGGATATATTTCATTATCCACTACAGAGGCAGAATACATTGCTGCTGCTACTTGCTACACACAAATTTTATGGATGATACAAACTCTTGCAGATCTGAAGGTAACTTACACTGATCCTATTCCAATTCACTGTGATAACACAAGTGCCATTAGTGTCTCCAAGAATCCTGTTCTCCATTCCAAGATTAAGCATATTCCAATCAAGTATCATTTTCTCCGAGAACAAGTTACAAACATAATTGTTCAACTGAATTATATACCGTCTACAGAACAGATTGCTGATATTTTTACCAAACCATTAGCAGCGACCCCTTTTGGATATCTTCGTCAAAAGTTGGGGGTTATGATTTCTGGTGTTTAAAATGTTCACCTAGTCAGGGGGAGTATTGATTGAATATCTGGTGTCTTTTCTAGATGTTTATAGATGACAAGGGGAGTATGTTCTGCAACAAGATCAGTGGAAGAATACTTCTTCTTTGACATTGATGTCAAAGGGGGAGAAAGGAGTCGAGTTCGAAATGTTTCGGGACCATAGAAGAGTTTGAATGGCCGAATGCAGAGAAGAGTTGGGTCTGGAGTTGGGTCTGAATGTAAGTGTTGCCATCAATGCCAAAGGGGGAGATTGTTGGCAAATTCAGTGAACAGACAATGAATGCTTGTCATTAATGGCAGCAGTGAAGATGACAGGCAAACAAAAGACAAGTTCAGAGAGGTGAATGATCGAACGCACCGAGAGCCGTTAGATTTGGTGCAGGGTACGGAAGCTGTGAGGGAGATAAGCCTTGGGAGCAAGAAGAGAAGTTTCGACAGGCATCAGGACTTTGAAATGTTCAATTCACTTGACAACAAGAACCCCAAAATCGTGATATGCAATTTCGCGATTTAATTGTATCCGTTAAAGCAAGAATGAGATCTGGACGCGATTTAATCGCAGCCGTTAAAGCAAGAATGAGATCTGGACCGTTGATTTTCTTCATCGGAGAATCGGGGATCGAGACTTTGAAATGTCCAATTCAATTGACAACAAGAACTCCGAAATCGCGAAACGCGATATTGCGATTCAATCGCAACCATTGAGCCATGATCAAACTCGGACCGTTGATCACACCCCATCTCGGAGTTTCATGGATCGCAACTTGGAGAGGTGAGATGATTCATCTCTAGATTCACGAGATGTGAGATAGCAAGTTAATCGTGGACCGTTGGATCAAGAGGACACGTGGCGAAAGATCGTCATGTCGCTGACTAGAAGGTCAAAGGAACAGCGAGATGCGAGATCGCGATTTAATCAAGGACCGTTGGATCAAGAGGACGCGTGGCGAAAGATTAGAGCACCATAGAGCTCCATCTCGGAGCCTCGCCTATCGCGACTTGGAGTGACGAGAACCTCCATCATAGGAATCACGAGATGCGAGATTGCGAGAAGATCAGGACCGTCGGATCACCAAGAACGTGGACCATTGATCTGAGCTCCATCTCGGAGCCTCGCCTATCGCGACTTGGAGTGACAAGAACCTCCATCACAGGAATCGCGAGATGTGAGATTGCGAGAAGATCAGGACCGTCGGATTACCAAGAACGTGGATCGTTGATCTGATCTCCATCTCAGAGCTTCGCCTATCGCGACTAGGAGTGATGCGAATCTCCATCGAAGGAACAACGAGATGCGAGATCACGATGAGATCATGACCGTTGATTCATCAAGATCATGAACCGTCGATCAGGGTCGATGAAGATCATAAGTTTGCAGCGAAAGTGCGAAACGAGTAAATAACGACAATACCCTTCAGAGTTAATCCAACGGTGCAGGTGAATTTGAGCAAGATCAGAGGGCTACTGTTGCACGACACAGTGAAACTGCCAGTTACGATTGATGGGTTCTACCAGAGGATGCAAAGAGACTTTAGTGTGATTTCCAGAGGAGCAGAAGAGTCACATGGAATCTACCAGTGGAATGAAGATGACTCGTGGAGGCGATTGACAGCTGGATGGGATTGAGGCCGTAACTGAAACAGAGAAGGTGAGCTCGACTGTCACAGAGAAGACGAAGAATCTCAACTGCCAGAGAGGCTGAGGAATCTCAGCATAACACCCAGTGATACTGGACACGCAGGGCGAACCACCAAAGAAGCTGAAGAGTCATGATGATGATCAGATAGAGCACTCGAGAGGTGGAGGATAACGACGAAGAGTATGCATGCAGAGGCATGGAGAACATTGCATGGACAAGGTGCACAAAAGATATAAATACACGGTACAGAGAAGAGATTGGGTTGCTGTTGCTATTGGAGGTTGTAGTGAGGCTTGTTGGTAAAGGTAATTCAGGTGTGAAGAAGGAGGAGAGTGCAGCAGCTGAATAGCACAGAAGAGGAACTGTGCAGAGAATGGAGATGGCGCACAGAGCATAAAAAGAAGAAGACCAGACAACGCAAGGGATGTGAGCAGAAAGGCAATGAGGCAGATAGAGCAACAAAATACAGTAGAATAGTGATAAGTCGGGTAAGCCATTGTTGAATATTATATCACTGTAATAAGTTTCAGAAGCAAAGATTTATATTTGAGGGTGGTTGGGAGGTGCTAGGGAGGACTGTTGTCCTCAGAGGTTCAAGTGGGTGCTTGAACATAGGGGGTTGGTGCTTCCTTCTAGTTGGTGCTAGAGAAACCAAGGAGTTGGTGCTTCCTTCTAGTGGGTGCTAGAGAAAACAAAGAGTTGGTGCTCTCAGCAAGTTGCAGCTTGCTAAACAGAGGTTGTAGCCTCATTATGAGTTGGTGCTCATATGTATGATAATGTAAAGATTGTAACCATTACTTATCATATAAAGAAAAAGAGGTTTTTACTCTGTATGGGTTTCCTCAGGAAATATCTGTCTCTGTGTTTCTCATATATGTGACTGATGCTGAATGTGCCATTGTTTATTTCCCTGAATTATTGTGATCATCATCTGGTGTCTCAGCAAAGAGTTTAAAAGAAGCATAATTGTTTAAGCACGGTAACAACTGATTCACCCCCCCTCCCCTCTCAGTTGTCTAACACTCTTCTGAGTCAGTGAAGAAAGTGCCAGGAGGGCACACCAGGATAATTCACATACTCAAAGGGGAACCTCAAGGTTGCTGAATACCTTGGAAGGAAATTCTGCGCAAGATTAAGCATAGCACAAGGTTGCTGAACACTCTGCAGAACGCTTCCAGGAGGGCATTGAGTAGGTGAAAGTGTGCACAGAACCAACACGTTCTGAAGTGTTGGAGAAATTGAAGAAAATCCCAAAGTTACTGAACACTTCAAGGGAGAGGAAACTCTACAAGTGTGCATTGAGCGGGTGAAGGAGTTGCCTTGGTAAACCTGAAGGATTTCATGAGGTATAAGTAATACCTATGCAAGGAGTGCACTAGGCCAACACTTAGATACGTGTTGCGAGAAGCCATATGAAGGCTTAATCGAGCACAAGGAGTGCACCAAAGGACAAGTAAGTCCGTCTTACAAGCTTGGGAGGAAGAGCATCAAGTTTCCAGAAGGGCACCAGAAGATCCATGAAGGACACATAAAGGTCGAGAACCTTAAAGGTTTGAACTAGTAAAATCTTAGAAGAATTAGTGCCGTCCCACACAGAGTCTCTCCAAGGAGTGCAGGAAGCTAAGAGTAGTCTAAGTCTTGGACAGTGAGAAAAGTGCTAAGTGTGCACAAAAGTAAGGACTCTCCAAAGTCATGAAGCCAAGCGGTGCCAACCATCATCTGTGGATAGACAGGTGGTGAGTGATCCGAAAGTTCGCGAGGAATAACTTTGGGAGGTTTGCGTGGAGAAAGGGGAATCTTCGCGAAGTCACGAAGAGCAGAGTGAATCTAGGTCATCAGATCCATAAGGACGCATGGAGGAGATCTGTAGATTCAGAGAAGTGGTTCTCAGGAGGAAAGGGAAGAGCAGAGTGGAAAGACTCCCAAAGCATGAAGCATTGAGGGTAATTGATCTAAGGGAGTAACGGGGACGTTGATTCTTGCACCCATTTGTGTTTGTCGATTTAGAGTTCGGAGAAATAGGAGTTGGCTATTGAGAAAGGGCCGAAGCCCGAAGTCCTAAGTGCCTTTCAGGGTTTAATCCTAGGACCCAGCCCGTGGTCACATGGGAGAAGGGGTCTAGCATAGAGAGCTAGTGCCCATCGTTAAATTTCTTCAAAGGGGCTAGAAAAGAGCCCGCGGTTTTGAGAGAAGCTGCACTTTGGATAAAGAGGGACATGTAAAAATTGAATTAGGTTCCAGGAGGGACTCGAAGAGTCGATTCAAATCATATGACTGAATGATCCTAGACCGGGAGGTCGCGCAATCCCCTAGGAGAGCAAGAATGGGGGAAGTTTGCAATAGTATTCTTCCACAACCTTATCCACCCTCTTCTGTTGTGTGGAGAGATCGTCCACGGAGGCCCTGGATGTGGCTGCCATCTTTCGCTCACTCTGAGAGTGAATCACGAAGAAGACAAATTTCTCGGTCTAAGAGATGACCTTCCTTCATTGCTTGGAAGAGTTCAAGGAAATAATACTACGAGGGATTGCCTTGGGTATCCTGTACAATCTCCTGTTCAAAGAAATAATAACTCTACAAGGCCTATACTCATATACAACATGGCGTTTGCATAAATAATGTTGGCCCAAAGAAAATTACAAACTTCGAGAGGAGAAACATCACACAATACCTCGTCTTTGAAGGGCTTGATGCTATACGAAAGTCGACGATGTTGGCTGACATGGAGATTGCTTCCTTGGCGGAGCCATCCAATGGTGTAGGGTTGTGGCTATGGCATTGTCATTAGGGCCAGTCGCTTGATGACCTTTACTGAGATGAGGTTCTTCTGGCTACCGCTATCAACGATGAAGTGCAGCGGGGTGCCTTTTACCCACATCTGTGAATGGAAGAGGTGCTCGCCTTCTTCTTTCTCTTCTGGTTCATCAGGCTTGATCTTGGTGGTAGCATTGGTGGCACTGGGTTCTGTGTCAATGATCTATCTTCCCCTTTCTATATCTGACTCAGAGTCATAACCCACATTTGATTCATAGGATTTCACTTCGACCACCAACGACTTCTTTGAGCGACAATCAATAGTGTTATGCCAAGGGCTCTTATGGAAGTCACACCACTTCCTAGTATCTTTATTTGTCCTTCTGGTGTCCTTATTTTCTTACGGCTTGGACTAGTTGTCCTGATACTATCCATATTTGCTCTATCCTTTGTTCTGTGGGTTGGGGCCACCGCTTCTTGGCGTTTGCTGTGAGGGGTTCCCAGGCCCAAATTGCCACGTCTTTTGTTTGAACTTCTGCTTGATTTTGACGGCATGTTGGTAGGTCACGCCCAAGGACGAGATGTCCAAAAATTCCATTTCGGTCTGGATGTATCTATGCAAAGCACCAGATGTCTCTCTAAATCTTTGATACCCATCTTGGTGCACAAGGTATGGAAGATATTTGTGAACTCTGGCACTGCCTGGTCTCTTTCTTGCCACATTGTGGTCCATTTGGTATACAAGTCGTCATAACTTCCGACAAGGTAGTATTGTTCCTTAATAGCATCCCTGAAGGATTCCTAGGTGGTCATGACTGTAAATAATAAGGGTTCCTCTGTTTCTTTTTTCTCAGATAAAGTTTCCCACTAATATTTGACATGGGGAACGACTTTGAGTACTGAAAAAGTAATATTTTCTCTATTCGAAAAATTATGCACATAAAAATACCCCTCTAGTAGATTCAACCACTTGTCTACGACATCTGGGTCTATCTGACCTTCAAATATAAGAATATCGAAGTTTATTTTTACCTTGAAGGGGGTGATACCTCTGCACAAGGAAGATGTATCACCTGTTGGTAGCCACTAAAGGATTTGCGTGAAACTATCCATCATCTCGTTCCTCTGTTGCGTGAGGGATTCCTCAAGAAGCATTTTGAAAGGATCTCCCGTCCTGTCATATTTCTTTTGTCCCACCATGAGAGGTCGCTTGGGCATGCAATAACTTTTGTCCTCAAGAGAAACAAGCTCAAGACCCAATTATTTGTACCCTGACCTCGTTGGGGACATGCATTAAGATGACAAGGAGTAGACCGCTCTGATATCACTGATCTGAATTTTATGAGAAAAACAAAATGAATATAAATTATTAAAATATGCTTAACACAGAATAATAGAGATACAGTAAAACTGGTTTTCTATTCAATAAGGAAATAAGTCGAAACTATAAAATGTTGTGGAAAGCAAGCTTGCTGGAATGGTGGTGACTTATCTTTGAGAAGAGATGTGACAGTTGCGCTCATTCACAAGAAGATGATTAGCATGAAGCTCTGAAGACATTTTTACAATAAAAAAGAATTTCAAAAACTATAGACATCCAAAAACCTAACCCTAGGAGATGAAGCACCAAAAGTCATGAGGGCTTCGTTTGGGTAAGTTAGTACATCAACTTCCCGGGGTCGTAACTTTTGCATACGATCTCCATTTTAGGCGCACTATAGCCCGTTGGAAAGATATTGTTAAGAAGATTAATTTTTGGGGCTCAATAAGAGACTTTGGCTATAATTGAGAAGCTCTATTCCGAAAAACCTTCATTTAGGCGCTCAAAATGGCCCTGGAAGTTAAAAAATGCTAAAAATAGTAAATTGCCAAAATTGCGAGAAAACTGTTTTGAGCCAGTTGGAAAATGTGGGTGGCCATCGATATCCACCTGGATCATATGAAGTATATAATTTTGTAGAAATGTTTTCATTAGGATTAGAACCTTGAGGAATTCTCTTCATTAAAGTAAGAAATCATTGATTAAAATATTTAATCTTTTCTTTAGCTTCCATTTTGATTCTTGAAAGGTCCAAGACTAGAGTTGCTGGGGTTTTGTCCTCCCCAAACTTTTCAATAAAAGTGGTCGTAAATGCTCTCCAAATAGTGATAGAAGATTCTTCTAGAGAAAAGAACCAAGTTGAGGTTTAATTTTCAAAGTTATAAGGGAATAATTTGTAGAAAACATCGTTATGTTGCACATTCATAAGTCTCATCGAAAACATAAAATTTTTGATATGGTATTATGTAGAATCCTTCCTTTCGGGATCAAATCTGAGAAAGAATATATTAGGATGTTTGAGTATATGATGGAGTATCCCAAGTACTTCCATGTAACACACCCACTACGAGAACTGAATTTTTTTGGCTTTTTCTTCTTTTCCCCGTGGAACAGAATCCCCGAATTCCTATGGGGCCTGATGCAGACCCTACCATCCCTTATCCTTACCCATGTGATCATTGGCTATGACCACAGGCCTTACCAGAGAAGTGCTTCTGGCTTTCGTGATTCGGGAAACCGCGATGCATGTGTTCCCCTACTCTCTGGTCTCTCGAAGTGCTGAAATCCGAAAGGAACCAACAGTTCGTCACATCTAACAATGCTTCGGATTAAAACCTGGCATTCCACCTTTTGGAGTTTCGCGTACTAGGTTTTCGTGGTAGAAGGGGACGAGGGGTTCATACCCTTCGATTTTCTGGGTGCCAAAACACCGAAAACCAAATATACATGCGCTAAGACATATCGGGATTTCGCAAGTCGGGAACTCGGGACTGGCGTGTACCAGGGACTTGCCTCTAGATATGCAGGGTGCCGAAATACCAAGACATCAAGACTTATCCATGCTTATTATTATTTCAGGGTTTCGCAAGTAGGGGTTTCGTGATATGCACAGAGAGGAGGTCTCGCACTTAGGTTTCCTGGGAGTCGAAACTCCGAAGCACCAAAAACTATGTGCGCTAGGCCATCTTGGGAATCCACATGCCGATATTTCGGGATATGCACAAACAAGAAGTCTCGTACTTAGGTTTCCCGGGAGCCGAAACACCTAAGTCTGTATTCATCGCTAAGCTCATTTCGGGGTTTCACAAGTCAGGACTTCGCGACTGGCGAGTACAAGGGAACTGACCCTTGGGTTTCCTGGGTGTCGAAACACCGAAACATCCAAACTCTAGACACGCTATGCCATTTCGAGATTTAGCAAGTGGCGAGTACAAGAGACTTGCCTTTAGGTATCCTAGGTGCCGAAACACCATATCTCATCCACGCTATTCTTATTTCGTTGTTTCGTGTACCGGGAGTTTGAAACTCTCGGTACCAAGACCACAGCCTCCTCTACATCCCGAACTCCGAATAGCCGAAATATCGAAATCCGATGGCTCCACTCTCGTATCGGGATTTCGCGAACCGAGAGTTTGCGATGCAGCGACTCCATGATTTTAGTCCTTCAACCTCCCAATGTCTGAAACCCTGATGGGTTCGGATCTCTGCCACGTGTCCTCTAAGATGGACGATCCTGATCTTTTCGAGACTTTGACGAGTTCTCATCTTTGCGTATGCGAGGCTTAAACCTCGTGCAACTTCTATTGGATCCGATGGTTATCGGCTATCCACGAGAGATCTGACGATAGCTGTAGCTCCTCCCTAAGCTCACGCTTTCTTCCTTTTTTTTTTTTTCCTTGGAAGATTTCAATATCTCAAAGGTCTCAGCCTTCGATCTTCTATTGCAAGCCGACTATTGGGTCTCATCAACACTTACGAAAAGTGTTGTCCCTCCTGATATTTCTCAGCTATGAAGGAATTAAGAGCTTTGTGCTCTTTCTCCTTGGCTTGATTCTTAGAAGGGTCTTCCGTGCACCCCTTGCACTCATTCGACAAGTCTAGAACTTGAGTGAGTCTCGGTCTCTACTTGACTCGCAGGGAGCCTGTGCATGACTACACTTCCTCTCCTGAGCTTAACAAAATTTATCCTCCAGGGGACTCTGGATGACTAGGAAGGTTGGCATGTGCACATGAGACTATGCCTAAGGTCGTTGAACTCACAGTTTGTGGCTCTAACTCAAGCCGCCACAAGACACAAGCATTTACGAATACCAATCACGTCTTATCCATATAATCTCTTACTGGCCTAATTAGACAACCAAGCAATAAGGAAAGAGACACAGTATATCCGTTCAGAAATCAAACACAATTCTTGAAATATACACAATATAACCAAATTCATGCTCAGTTCCAGTTAAATTACATAGAGTAAGAAAATGCTTATCTATTACAAGTTTCTGCCAACCAACTGACTGTGGGTGTTCGTCCTTCCACCCAACCATAGGCTCAGAGGCAGTCAATATTAGCACTCTGGCCACCCCCGTGCCAAGCTATGATATCACCAGGGAACTCTCACTCTTCTCAAGGGTTCTCTCTCTCTGTTTCAGTTTCTGTTCGGGTCCTGTTTTCTGCAACTCGGAGCTTTCTCACTCATTTGTGGCCTCAACGAGGTTTCTCAGATGCTCTTCGACATCAAGCTCACAACCTTCTGTTCGTGATTCACTGGAGAGCTTGACGCCTCTCCCTTGCGAGCTTCCGTTCTCGTCTCATGTCTCTTTGTCTTCCTTTCCTCTGTGTCCCTCTTACCTTGGACAGTTTCGTTGACCTATCCTGTTCCTTCTGTCAGAAGGAAACTCAAGTCTGCAGGTCCCTGCAGTACTTCGGGCCGACAACCCATGTTTCCATTCATGGGGGTGGTTGGTGATTCAACCATCATCCTTTCTTCATTGACTGCTTTCCTTTCCTTGGGATTCAAAGGAGGTTTGTCATCCTTATCATGAATATTTGGGGTTATTTGATATATTAACCCTCTTGTATGGTTTTCAGATTCTTCCTCTAGTGATATCACGACCAGTACTTTCAAGGCTTCACCCCCACAGTAAGTTATTGGCAACTCAATAAATCATATAATTACATTTTCATCATGCCTTATCATGGTAATTCCTATATTAGGATAAATTACAAATTTGGGGGAAACAGGGTGTTACAATTCCCTCCCCCTTAAAGGAACACTGTCCTCGGTGTTCTTTCTCAAACACCTGTCACGCCTTTCTCATTCGGCCACTTCAGAAGGCTTGACCTTCATCCTCGGTCCAGTCCTTTTTCAGGATCTCAATCTTCGTCACCTACCTTCCATAATTCTTGGACAACAAGCACATTAATCACAATTTTGTGCAAAAACATCTTATTGTTGCTCATAATTAAAAAGGAAAATTTCATAATCTTAGCACAATACTTATCTGTGCAGTTTAGGGATCTGTATCCACATGGTAGTTTTGTTATCCATGCTCATCGTCCTCCTTGACGTACCCATTGGATGCATTATTCCAATTCAATAGCTCACAAGAGCTATCATGATTTCATCTTCCTTTCCAAGGTTTTCCCACACGGGAAACTACCCACTATGTGCATGATCCCAATAATTTACAGGAAATTATTAAGGTCTCCTCTTCCTTGCGGTCACTCTCCTTCCAGGCCCAGGCTCAGGCATCCCTTTCACTATTATACAGTCCCTCGGGCGATCCATCTTGCCCTGTTGAGGTTTTCTCACACATGAATCTTAGAGATCCTATTGAGTCTTACAGTTGAGGCGTCCCTCAAACTTGCTCTACTGAGGCGTCCCTCCAGCTTGTGTTATCTCAACACAATAATTTTCAAGCGATCATGGCTTATCACGGGGTTTTCATGGCTCAACAGTAGCCACGTTCATCATCTTCAGCTTTGACAACCTTCATCTATTCCTTTTAGGACAAATCTTTTCTTCTCACCTGTATCACAGGTACACAAGATTTCGTGAGACGTCATCATAAATTCTAACTTTCAGAATTTTATTGCAAACCTGTCACCCACAGATTTATCAAGTCTCATGATTTGTTTTCATATTTGTCCCGCTCAGGAACCAGATCCATAATTATAGGACTTTCCTTTCCATAACATTTTAGCTCAGCAAGAAATCGGTCTTCCTTATGGGCTTACAACATTGCCATATCCAAGACTCCTTCTTGCATTCATTCCTCAGCTAATCAAATTGTTAGTTCTCACGTACTTACATTTTATTGCACCTTTACAACATCATCACAACAATTTCAGAATTGTGCATACTAACAATCAAATTCACTTTCTCAAAAGGAAATAACATTCCTTACAGTTTGGATTAGCAGGTAATCGGTCTTTCCTATGGGCTTACCTTACTGCCATATCCATGACCCCCTACTTCCTGCAATTCATTCTTCAATCAGCCAAACAAATTGTTAGATTTTCCATGTACATATATATATATTTTCAAACGTAATTCAACATTTCAAAGGGTTTTAATAAATGTGCCACTATCCATGGACACATTCATACCCAATGCATTCTTGCATTGATTTCAAGTTCGTCACACTTTATGACCGGTTCTTGGCCATGGGGTGTTGGAATTTAACCGACCTTTTCCTCTTATGGTTTATTTGTTTTCATTCATTCTTACAATGGGACCACGCTTCCTGCTATAGGCCGATCACGACCCCAAATTAGTACATATTAATCTTAAAATTTTCGCATGAATGTGCCCACGCATTATGCCTTTATTAATAACCAGGGTGCCAACACTCACGGCCACCCAAATTTGGTTTTCTCTAACACCTATACTACATGGGTAGAAATGTTGGAAGGTCCTCCTTCCTTAATGAGAAATCCCTTGCCTGTCCTTTATGCAAATATGCATTTCCTGGAAGTAATTCCATGCAACGTGCTATCTATGAGCACTTTTGTTTCCAATCGTTCATTGATTGGCCCATGTGTTCATGAAATATCACTTGATGAATTCTTTTGAGGGTTACAACCAGTGTTTACTACCAGAGGTTCATAGTTCCATTATTCAGGTTCTCCTTCCTTAATCATACCCTACTTGGGTATCCAAGGCATACAACTGCCCTTTCAATTTTATGCAATAATAAAATATTTCGGAAGGGGTTCTTACCAAATCCCTTCATACCTTGTGCCACACAGGCACAAATATCTTTATACCGGTTCTTGGCTGCTAGCACCCTCTCTCTGTTCTCTACCTTATCAGTAGTGCTTTAGCGGGATTTTCATAGTCCCATCAACAACCTTTTGACCACAACCTTTCCATGGTCACCCTCTGCTTGACGTTGTTCATTATTGGCAACTGTCTTTCTCAACAGTTCCAATATTATTCCTTTCTACACATGACATACACCATAGGCACATTAATCGTCATGTAAATTAAAATGCAAATATCATAGCGTTTAATTAATAAAAACATTTTCAGGCATGTCTAGCATATCTGTATGCACTTCATCACATTATCCTTAATGTTTTTCATGACTGTAACACAACAGTTCTCAATCGTTTTCACAACATTGCAACCATCATTATTATGGTGTCAAAGCATTTTCGTTCATCAATGTACTAGCTTTCTCATTCCATAGAAAACATAATGCACCACAAGGAAATAATTGAGGGCTCTCCCCTTCTTCCAATTCTTTCTACATCACCTGGGGCTTTTTCAGCCCAGTCAAGTTATCTCTAAGGTCTCAGTGCCTTTCCTTAATCACAGCTTCAACCAAGCCGTATCAGTTAAATGTACCCATTTATTCATTCAATCATACTCAGGGGTTTACTGGCCTCTTACCAACCATACCGGTTTCCACAACTGCTCTTTTTCTGAGCAGCCCTGGGTTAGGCTCATCCTAACTCTTAGGATACTTCATCATGCTTTAGTAGCCACTCTTTTCTCATAATGAATCATGAACATGTGCATCCTACACACTTCCATTCGGTTATCATAATGGTCAATATTTGGTTATTAGTCTTCTATTACTTACATGATTCTTTCAAAATGTAATCCAAGATTCTTATACATGGATAGGCCTTGCAGCCCATTGTCCATCCTTCAACAATTATCAGGGTTGTGACTCTGTTCTTCTGACAAAGACCTTATACAGTTCCTCCACCGGGAACTCCTTCAACATGCAACTTCCTTGTTGTAGATCCATCACCACTTGTGATGGCCTCAACCTTGAGTTAGCCTTTTAGGGGTCTACCAAATATTCCCCTTAAGGAATATAAACATGCATCTTTTCTAACTTACATCTATGATGTACTTAACCACTTTCATAATCCTAAGGCTGCATGTAGCTATTGTAGGTATATTTCATAGCCTACATACATTTCCATTTTTAAAATCAGTCATCTCATGATTGTTCATAGTCCTTCTCATGCGATCTTCAAAGGCATAAACATTTGCCTCTTATCATGACATCAGAGCATCCTCACTCGTTTACTCTTTCATTTAATTGTACTGGCTTTTCCTGGGGGAATGGAGTACATTCCCCTTAAGCTATCATTCGAGAAGGAACCTTCACAACTCTTCAGAATGGAGTCAACCATGCATCCATGGTATTCATTCAATTTTTGGCA
The DNA here is from genome assembly GCA_009831015.1 of Picea engelmannii. Taxonomy (NCBI): domain Eukaryota; kingdom Viridiplantae; phylum Streptophyta; class Pinopsida; order Pinales; family Pinaceae; genus Picea; species Picea engelmannii. The sequence goes on along the minus strand of ML837131.1, from coordinate 11,176 downwards.
AGTGTAATTCTTGCCTCACATTTCACTCATCAGGGCCATCATATTGGGCCTCTAGTATACTTATACTCTTACATCATACATGTGCATTACTTGAACGTTCTATATCATTCATACCTTACTGGTATGAGTATCAGGCTTCTTAATATGAAGCTCCTCAGTGCATTAAACTCATGCACTATTCATCATACTAGCTTACGCCCTCTCCTCACACAACCACCGGCGGTGACCACGATCTGAATAAAAAGGTGCTTCACATTTCATGATTTTTGAATTCCTGTTGCAAGAAATCTCTGTTTCCTAGATTCTGGAAATCTGAAAACCCGAAAGACCGAAACTAAGGTTTTCTCGACTCTTTCATCTACATGACCCTTTGCTCAGAACCTGGGGTCAATTCTCAGACACATGTCAGGATCCCATATTTTAGCAAATCCATGGACAACTCTCCATTGTTTCCCAAAATTTTGATCCATGTGGGCCCGACAATCTAGATCCCACGGTCCAGATCTCTCTGGAAATCAATGGTCCTGATCAAGTCCTGGATTTCCCACCAATGGTTGTGATTATGTCGCGATTTCGCATTTTGCGACTTCAGGACTTCCATTGTGAAGAACCTCGACTCCTTCGATCCCCAGAATTGTGAAATTCTCTCTGGATGATCAACGGTTCAATTTCACTCCTTGATCAATGGCTATGATCCTTTCGTGAATTTCGTAATGCTTCTTCCAAGCCCTTTTGATTTTGTGAAATTCCGGTACCTCCTCGCAACTAACCAGTGCGCTATTTCTCTAAGATCGAATGACTCGAATCATTTCGGTTCTTTCTGAATGGATCTTGACTCTCGATCCCATCCAACCTTCAAAATTCTTTTCTGAAGGATTTCTCCCGCTATCTCTTCTGAGCTTTTAGGTTTCTTACCGGACTAGTCTCATAGTCATGACTCATACGGTGTTACCCTCTCCTTATGGAAACAACCAACAAGGGTCACTTTTTGGGAATTAGCAACAATCCCAAAGGACTCCTCAAACAGGTTATCCTCACTGTCGATTCTAACCATTATAGGTTAGGTAAATCTGACCCTACATATTTTCACCAATCCTCTCAATCATGAGAAATTATAGGCTCGGGGTTTAGTCTCTTAATAATACAATGATCATAACTTTCTAAGGATCTTACTCGTCCCTACTAGATTTCCCAATCATGAAGGAGTTCTTCATTTGGGTCTTAATCCTTATCTAACCAACCATCTCAATTGCAAGAGACTCTACCTACTTTAGTAGGTAGCCATCGTAACACTTAAAACAGGACAATGCAGTTCATGTCCCTTGTTTGGCTCGTGCAGCTTCAGAGCACAATTTATTCCACCTCTGTCATTTGCACTCAGATCTTATCAGTGACAACGATTAGTGCATCCCTACTCCTATAAGAGTAGTTATCATTTTAATAGAGGGGTTACAGAAAATTCCCAGATTACAGTTTCATTCTGCAATCCTTCTCCTTAAAGAGAAAACACAGATAACAATATCTTCTTACGCGACTTGTACTTGAGCCCAAGTAGGCCAAGTGTTGTAACCATGCTCTGATACCAATTTGTAACACACCCACTATGGGAACTGGAAATTTTCGGCTTTTTCTTCTTTTCCCCGGGGAACAGAATCCCCGAATTCCTATGGGGCCTGATGCAGACCCTACCATCCCTTATCCTTACCCATGTGATCATTGGCTATGACCACAGGCCTTACCGGAGAGGTGCTTTCGACTTTCGCGATTCGGGAAATCGCGATGCATGTGTTTCCCTGCTTTCTGGTCTCTCGAAGTGCCAAAATCTGAAAGGAACCAACAGTTCGTCACATCTAATAATGCCTCGGATTAAAACCTGGCATTCCACCTTAGTTTCACGTATCAGGTTTTCACGGTAGAAGGGGATGAGGGGTTCATACCCTTCAGTTTTTCGGGTGCCGAAACACCGAAAACCAAATCTACACGCGCTAATCCATATCAGGATTTCCCAAGTTGGGAAGTCGAGACTGGCGTGTACCAGGGACTTGCCTCTAGATATCTTGGGTGCCGAAATACTGGGACATCAAGACTTATCCGTGCTTATTATTATTTCAGGGTTTCGCAAGTTGGGGTTTCACGATATGCGCAGACATGAGGTCTCACACTTAGGTTTCCCAGGAGCCGAAACTCCGAAGCACCAAAAACTATGTGCGCTAGGCCATCTCGGGAATTCACATGTCGAGATTTTGGGATATGCGCAAACATGAAGTCTCTCACTTAGGTTTCCCGGGAGCTGAAACTCCTAAGTCTGTATTCATCGCTAAGCTCATTTCAGGGTTTTGCAAGTCAGGACTTCGTGACTGGCGAATACAAGGGAACTGACCCTTGGGTTTCCCAGGTGCCAAAACAATGAAACATCCAAACTCTAGACACGCTATGCCATTTCGGGATTTCTCAAGTGGTGAGTACAAGAGACTTGCCTTTAGGTATCCTAGGTGCCGAAACACCATATCTCATCCGCGCTATTCTTATTTTGTTATTTCGTGTATCGAGAGTTTGAAACTCTCAGTACCAAGACCACAACCTCCTCTACATCCCGAACTTCGAATAGTTGAAATTTCGAAATCCGATGGCTCCACTCTCATATCGGGATTTCACGATGCACCGACTCCACCATTTTAGTCCTTCAACCTCCCGATGTCCAAAACCCCAATGGGTTCGGATTTCTGCCACGTGTCCTCTAAGATGGATGGTCCTGATCTTTTCGGGACTTTGACGAGTTCTCATCTTTGTGTATGCGAGGCTTAAACCTCGTGCAGCTTCTCCTGGATCCGATGGCTATCGACTATCCATGCGAGATCTGACGGGAGCTGTAGCTCCTCCCTAAGCTCATGCTTTCTTCCTTTTTTTTTTTCCTTGGAAGATTTCAATATCTCAAAGGTCTCAGCCTTCGATCTTCTATTGCAAACCGACTATTGGGTCTCATCAACACTTACGAAAAGTGTTGTCCCTCCTGAGCTTTCTCAGCTATGAAATAATTAAGAGCTTTACACTCTTTCTCCTTGGCTTGATTCTTAGAAGGGTCTTCCGCGTATCCCTTGCGCTCATTCGACAAGTCTAGGACTTGAGTGAGTCTCGATCTCTATTTGCCTCATAGGGAGCCTGTGCATGACTACACTTCGTCTCCTGAGCTTAATAGAATTCATCCTCCAGGGGACTCTGGACGACTAGGAAGGTTGGCATGTGCACATGACACTATGCCCAAGGTCGTCGAACTCACAGTTCGTGGCTCTAACTCAAGACGCCACAAGACACAAGCATTTATGAATACCAATTACATCTTATCCATATAATCTCTTACTGGCCTAATCATACAGCCAAGCAGTAAGGAAAGAGACATAGTATATCCGTTCAGAAATTAAACACAATTCTTGAAATATACACAGTATAACCAAATTCATGCTCAGTTCCAGCTAAATTATACAGAGTAAGAAAATGCTTATCTATTACAGGTTTCCGCCAACCAACTGACTGTGGGTGTTCATCCTTCCACCCGACCATAGGCTCAGAGGCATTCAATATTAGCACTCTGGCCACCCCCGTGCCAAGCCATGATATCACCAGGGAACTCTCACTCTTCTCGAGGGTTCTCTCTCTCTGTTTCAGTTTCTGTTCGGGTCCTATTTTATGCAACTCGGAGCTTTCTCACTCGTTTGTGGCCTCAGCGAGGTTTCTCAGATGCTCTTCGGCATCAAGCCCACAACCTTCTGTTCATGATTCACAAGAGAGCTTCACACCTCTCCCTTGCGAGCTCTCATTCTCGTCTCATGTCTCTCTGTCTTCCTTTCCTCTGTGTCCTTCTTACCTTGGACAGTTTCGCTGACCTATCCCGTTCCTTTTGTCAGAAGGAAACTTAGGTCTGTAGGTCCCTACAGTACTTCAGGCTGACAAATCATGTTTCCATTCATGGGGGTGGTTGGTGATTCAACCACCGTCCTTTCTTCATTGACTGCTTTCCTTTCCTTGGGATTCGAAGGAGGTTTGTCATCCTTATCATGAAGATTTGGGGTTATTTGATATATGAACCCTCTTGTATGGTTTTCACATTCTTCCTCTAGTGATATCATGGCTAGTACTTTCAAGGCTTCACCCCCACAGTCAGTTATTGGCAACTCAATAAATCATATAATTACATTTTCATCATGCCTTAGCATAGTAATTCCTATATCAAGATAAATTACAAATTTGGGGGAAACAGGGTGTTACATTCCACAACATTGAGAGCTAGTCAAGGTTGGTTGTTCGGAGTATTTGTATGAGTTCCATCCATTGGTTGAGTACTGGCAACAATTATTTTTTTATCTTCTCCTTCATTATTTCATTTAGGTTCTCCTTCAGGTTCACTCGTTGGGGTTCGAGGTGGAGATTTGGGTGGTAAATGAGTCCACCACCACTAGCCGTGAGTAAAAAATGCTCTAGTTCGAAATCGAAAGATTTTGAAACGTCTTGCAACACTTGTGATAAGTGGTACTCAGGTGTTCTAACGGTTGGGTTCTACTCGTGGGTGAATGGGTTTTCAAAGAATGGATCTCCACTCGTAGGTCTTCTTTGGTTTCAATACAAAATAGTCAATTTGGATTCAACTAGTTTTCCTACCCCACTATCAGGTTAACACATAGTCACAAGATTCCTTTATTATAGTTTCAAGCTCTCATATGGTAAAAATGTGATGTGTTGGGGATATATGCTCAGATATATGCTCAGAATGAGTATAGTCTCATTGGGTGGAAACTTGAGCAGGAGTATTCACATATTTTGACAAAGGATGGGAATTTTTCTCGGGGTTAAGAGTGATCCAGGTGGATATCGATGGCCACCCACCATTTCCAATTGGCTCAAAACAGTTTTCTGGCAATTTTGGTAATTTACTATTTTTAGCAGTTTTTTGGGTCCTGAGCCGTTTTGAGGCCCTAAACGACATTTTTTTGGGAAAATGGATTTGTAATATACAAGTTCCTTTGATATTTCCCCCAAAATTAATCTCCTCGAGTATACCTTTCCAATGGGCTATCATGTGCCTAAAACGAAGATCGTATGCAAAAATTACGACCCCGGGAAGTTGATGTACTATCTTACCCAAATAGGTCCCACATGACTTTTGGCACTTCATCTCCTAGGGTTTGATTTTTGGATGTCTAGGGTTTTTGGCATTCCTGTTTATTGTAAATAAGGCCTTCAGAGCCTCATTGTATTCATATTTTTACGAATGAGCGCAACCGTCACATCTCTTCTCAGAGATAAGCTGCTAGCATTCCAACAAGCTTGTTTCCGCTACATTTTACAGTTTCAACTTATTTCCTTATTGAATAGAAAACCAATTTTATTGTATCTCTGTTATTTTGTGTTAAGCACCTGTTAATAATCTGTAGTCATTTCATTCTGCACATAAAATCTAGATCAATGGTATCAAAGCGATCTGCTCCTTGTCGTCTTAATGCATGTCCCCAACGAGGTCGGAGTACAAAGAGTTAGGTCTCGAGCTTGTTTCTCTTGAGGAGAAATTCTTTTGCACGCCCAAGCGAACTATCATGGCAGGAGAAAAGAAAGATGAATGGACATGAGATCCTTTGAAATTGTTGATTGACGAAGCCCTCACGCAACAAAGGAACGAGATGATGGATAGTTTCGCACAAATCCTTCGACGACTACCAATAGGCGACACATCTTCTTAGAGAGGAGGCACCGCCCCCTTCAAGGTACAAATAAACTTCAATATTCCTATATTTGAAGGTTATATAGACACATATGTTGTAGACAAGTTGTTGAATCTACTAGAAGGGTATTTTTCTTTCCATAACTTTTCGAATAGAAAAAAGATTACTTTTGCGCTCCTCAAAGCTGTTCCCCATGTCAAAGATTGGTGGGAAAATTTCTATGAGCAAAAGGAAACATAGGAACCCTCATTATTTACAGTCACGACCACCTGGAAATCATTCAGGGATGCTATTAAGGAACAATACTACCATGTCAGATATGACGACTTGTATACCAAATGGACCACACTGCGGCAAGAAAGAGACCGATCAATGCCAGATTTCACAAATATCTTCCATACCTTGTGCACCAAGATGGGTATCAAAGATTCAGAGAGACATCTAGTGCTCAAGTATCATGGTGCTATGCATAGATACATCCAAACCAAAATGGAATTTCTGGATATCTCATCCTTGGGCGTGGCCTACCAATATGCCGTCAAAATCGAGCAGAAACTCAAACAAAAAAATCCAACAAAGGGTGGCCCCAACCCCCAGAACAAAGGATAGAGAAAATATGGATAGTGTCAGGACCACTGGTCCAAGTCGCAAGCAAAGAAGGGCACCGGAAAGACAAAGAAATATACCAGGAAGTGGTGCGACTTCCATAAGAGCCCTTGGCATAACACTGCTGACCGCCGCTCAAAGCAGTCGTTGGTGGCCGAAGTGAAAGCCTATGAATCAGATGTGGGTTCTAACTCTGAGTCAGAACCAGAAAGGAGAATACAGATCATTGACGCCAAACCCAGTGACACCTTTGCTACCATCAAGCTCCAACTTGGTGAACAAGATGAGCCAGAAGAAGGAGAGCGCCTCTTCCATTCACAGATGTGGGTAAAAGGCACCCCGCTGCACTTCATCGTTGATAGCGGTAGCCAGAAGAACCTCATCTCAACAGAGGTCATTAAGTGGTTGGCCTTGCTGATAATGCCACACCCACAACCCTACACCATTGGATGGCTCTGCCAAGGAAGCGATCTCCACGTCAGCCAACAGTGCCAACCGTTGTACAACATCAAGCCCTTCAAAGATGAGGTATTGTGTGATGTTGCTCCTCTCAAAGTTTTTGATGTTCTTTTGGGCCAACCTTATTTATGGAAATGTCATGCTGTATATGAGTCTAGGCCTCATAGTGTTATTATTACTTTGAACAAGAAATTGTACAGGATACCCGAGGCAGTCCCACCTAGTGCTATTTCCCTAATCTCTGCTAAGCAATGCATGAAGGTCATCTCTAAGATGGGGAAGTTTGTCTTCTTCATGATTCTCTCTCAGAATAAGTGAAAGATCACAACCACATCTAGGGTCTCTGCGAATGACCTCTCCACACAGCAGAAGCAAGTAGATAAGGTCATGGAAGAATACTCATATATCTTCTCCTCACCTACCAAGGTACCCCTGCACTGCCAGGTCAAGCACCCCATCGATCTGACCCCGAATGCACCGCTGCCCAATGGGCCAGTCTATTTTCGCTCTCTGTTAGAGAATGAGGAGATCAAGCGACAGATCCAAGAACTGATCCATAAGGGGCACATCCATCCCAACTCATCACCTCATGGGAGCCCAATCGTGCTGGTACAAAAGAAAGATGGAACCCGACGTCTCTGTATTGATTGGCGGGCTCTTAATAAAATCACAGTCAGAAACTAGTACTCGATTCCCCGAATTGACGACCTCCTTGATCAACTCATGGGGGCCAAATACTTCAGTAATATTGATCTGAAGTCTGGCTACCGCCAGGTCCCGATAGAACAAATAGATGTATGGAGGACCGCCTTCAAGTCAAAGGAATGCCTTTTTGAATGGTTGGTCATGCCCTTTGGTTTGAAAAATGCTCCAGCCACTTTCATGAGGATGATGGATGATATCCTATGACCATTCACTAATACTTTTGTAGTGGTATATCTGGATGGAATTCTCATTTACAACAAGACTTGGGTCAAACACTCATAGCATATTCAGCAGGTTCTGTACACCCTACGCCAACACAAGATATACGCCAACTTGGAAAAATGATCCTTCGGCATGGACATGGTCCATTACTTGGGCTACATCATTGATTAGCATGGCATACATGTGGATCTAGCCAAGATCCAAGTCATCCGTGATTGGCCAGCCCCAACCACACTCATTGAGCTTCAAATCTTCTTGGGCCTCTCATGTTCATGTTGGGATTCTCCCATATTTCATGGGCCCTTAGCCAAATAACCAGGGGTTCTCGTAAGGAGAAATTTGCATGGGGCCGGTCCCAACAACAAGAATTCGATGATTTGAAGCAACGCTTGTGCTCAACCCTAGTACTTTCACTACCAAACCTACAACAACCCTTTGAGATCAAGACAAATGCTTCAGACTATGCTGTGGATGTCATTCTCACTCAGCATGGCCACCCCATATCCTATCATAGTGAGACACTATAAGATGTTGTCCATAAGTACTCTACTTACGACAAAGAAATGTACTCCATTGTGAAAGCCTTTCTCTAGTGGAGAAATTACATTATTGGGAAGGAGGCAATCATCCACACTGATCATAAGCCACTGTAGTTCATGCAAACACAAGGAAAATTGCAGAATGACCCCCATCAAAAGTGGTCCACATACTTGTAGCAATTCCACCTCAACATCAAGTATAAAATAGGAAGCACCAATTGTGTCATTGATTGCCTCAGTAGACCGCCAGTCACGACACTCACCACAGTGCTAGACTCTTGTGGCCATGAGACCTATGGATGGCCCCAACTCTATGAGATAGACCCAGACTTCGCCACTACCTACCAAATGTTGGGTTCAAACGTAGTTGTCGATAATTTCCATTTTCAGGATGGGTTGTTGTGTAGGCTGGTCCATATCTGTGTTCCATGAAGTGAGCGAGCGAAGATGATCTGGGAAGCCTACTACAGTCGTGTGGCAGGACTCTTCAGTGTTGAAAAGACAGTGGTGATGCTACAAAAACATTTCTACTGGCCAAAACTTCGATAGGAGGTCAACAAGTATATCAGGTCCTACACTGCCTGCGCTATTTCCAAACCGAACACTAAGAAACATGGCCTGTACACCCATCTTCCTACTCCTGACAGGCCATGGGAATCCATCTCAATGGACTACATGTGGGGCCTCCCATCCATCAAGTGGGGAAATGACTATGTTTTTGTGGTTGTTGATCGTTTTTCTAAGATGGCGATTTTGGTTGCCTACAAAAGAGAATCACAATAGAGGTGACTGCCAAGCTCTTCTTTGAACGAGTCTGGGTACATTTTGGAATCCCACAAACCATTGTCTCATATCGAGACAATCTATTTCTCATCACATTCTGGTCGAGCCTTTGGTCACTGCTGGACACCAAGCTCACCAAATCCATGACCTTCCACCCCCAGACAGATGGCCAAACCGAGGTTGTAAATCGAATGATTGTGCATATCCTTCGCATGTATAATTCCGAGCACCCTCGCACATGGGATGAGAGCCTTCCCTATGTCCAACATAGCTACAACTGAGCCATGCATAGCTCAACCAACCACAACCCCTTTCAGGTGGGCTTGGTATTCCAACCATTGGCTCCCATAGATGTTGCACTTCCCCTTGTGGTCACCTCAACCGACTCATCTTCTACTCCAACTGACGATGAAAAGGACACCCGGTTCATTGAGCGGATCCAACACATCCGCCAACAGGTTCAGGATATCCTATATAAGTCCAATGACAAGTACAAGCAGCGCCATGATCAACATCAGGTGCCACATAAGTTTCAGGTGGGTGACAAAGTTTGGTTGCACTTGCAAAAAGAACGCCTTACAGGACCCCATTGGAAGCTTCACCCACTCCGTTATGGGTCGTACACCATCACCAAGGCCGTGGGGGATAATTATTTTGAGCTCAACATTCCTCCTTTCCTTGGCCTGCACCCCGTGTTCAACATGGATCTCCTCCGCCCTTATTTCCCACCATTATTAGAAACCTCTGAAGTAGCAGAACAACTGACACCAGCAGAGATAAACCTCGAATGAATACAACAGGCATCCCGTGATCATATTGTGGACAAACATATCAAGGACACTTGAAAACAAAGGATCCAACTTTATTGATTCGTCAAATCATGTCAGCTCTTGCACCAAAGCAAGTGGCTCACTCGGGGCCAAATTCAACATAAATTTCCTCATCTGATTGGGGAACTCAACAAAATGGAGACCATTGCTTCCTAAAAAGGGAGGATTGATCAAGGTGGATATCAGTGGCCACCCACCTTTTCCAACTGTCTCAAAACAATTTTCTGGCAATTTTGGTAATTTACTATTTTTAGCAGTTTTTTGGGTCCCGAGCCATTTTGAGGCCCTAAACGATGTTGTTTTGGGAAAATGGGTTTGCAATATAAAATTTCCTTCGATTTTTCACCCAAAATGAATCTCCTCAATGATACCTTTCCAACATGATATCATGCGTCTAAAACATAGATCATATGCAAAAGTTACGACCCCGGGAAGTTGATGTACTAACTTACCCAAATGGGACCCACATGAATTTTGGCGCTTCATCTCCTAGGGTTAGGTTTTTGGATGTCTATGGTTTTTGGCATTCTTGTTTATTGTAAAAAAGGCCTTCAGAGCCTCATTGTATTCATATTCTTTCGAATGAGCATAACCGTCACATCTCTTCTCAGAGATAAGCCACCACCATTCCAACAAGCTTGTTTCCGCTGCATTTTACAATTTCAACTTATTTCCTTATTAAATAGAAAACTAGTTTTACTGTATCCCTGTTATTTTGTGTTAAGAACCTATTAATAATATGTAGTCATTTCTCTCTGCTCATAAAATCTTGATCAAAGAGGGCGAGAATCACTTGGCAAAGTCATATTTATTAGTAGAATAGAATGGGTAGGATTTGATGTTTCATTACAGCCATTCAATTCGATGGCCCTCCTTCTAGTGCCATTTCTATTGACGGGTCCAAATTCATCATGTTAAGTAGGTAAGGGATAACACCCTATGGAAAGTCCCAATTAGACTTTCTCTCATCTGGGATGACGTTTATGACCAATATACGAGCATGGTTTCCACTCTAAATACTATCTAAATATGAATACGAGAACATAATGTTCTCAGATGAATTAAAATCTGAACCTAAACTAAAATATGCTGCCTATTTCTACTCTAATATGCAATTCTAACTTATTCCAAACTATCATGATCAGGGGCAAACTATTGGAATGAGCATAGTAAAATGTAATAATACTTGCACAAAATTGATTCACAAATACACATAGTAGATTGATATGACAATATAATAGGCATGATACAATTAGTTGTTTCATCAACTCATTACACTATTGTTGTACTCATAATGAAATCCATGCAATATAAACATACA
>ML837129.1:59664-70228 GCA_009831015.1 Picea engelmannii | reverse complement strand
GTTTCTGTATATAATGGAACATATATGTGTAACAGAGTATGAATAACACAGAAAGAATGCCATTTGCTTAACAAAAGTCTTCAGGAGAGTGAACAATGTCTTCAAGAACCAACAAGAAAATGTTACAAATCCGGAGCCCAACAACTTCCTTTATGAATTAATGTACAAGTGTACGTCTCTTGGGGTGTAATATGATGCTACCCCCTCTTATAAATTTTAAGGATTATGAATTACATAGAAGCTTGCGTTGGTATGCATGGCGCCAAGAAGATTCGATCTTCTCATGACTCAGGAATGGAAATGAAACCCCAACTAAATCTTACTAAGGCTAGTCTAGTTCTTGTATGTATTAACATAGAATGGGTTTTCCTTTAGAATTATATGGAGCTACATTATAGTATATAAGTTCTTTTGTTGATGGATAAGTTGGGCCCTTCTCAAGACCCTCAACATGTATGTGCAAGAATGGTTGTTGATATGTTTATTCATAAATTTAATAGTCCATAAAGGGATGCTAAGTAGTTGAATCCTTATTTTATCATTTTTAGGATTGATTTCCCATTAGTCTTTATTAATGGGTGTATAAAGTAGTTGAATCCTTATTTTAACATTAGGAATTTATTTCATATAAGTCATCCCCTTTGGGATAGGTAAGGCAATTGACTGCCTAGTCTATTGCTATTACAAATGGTTTTATTAGTTTTACATAATGGATTCTTAATGTAAAACATGTTGATTGATGTATTGTTTAAAGAAGATGAATTTTCTTATGGGTTCTCATAATGATTTTTAAATTACAACTTTTCCTTACATACACCTAGAAGTTATCCAAACAAGATGTATAGTTAAGCTACATGCAATCAAGCTTGCATTTAGGTTCTTGAATTATTATTCTTATGAAATGTTCTTTTTTCATTGTACTCATTGTTGCTTGAAAATGATAAGTATAATAGAATATCCGGTTGTGCCATGAAAATAATGCTGATGTATGATTGATTAAGTAAGTAGATTACTCTTGCGCCATGAAAATAATGTTGATGTATTATTGATTAAGTAACTAGATTACTCTTGCACCATGAAAATAATGTTGATGTATGTTTGATTAAGTAACTAGCTTACTCTTGCACCATTGAAATAATGTTGATGTATGACTGATATTCTAGTCCGAAGTTATGAGATGTGATGGAATAAGGGACTTAGACACCTCCTTATTCCTCAGAACAGTCACCAGCCTTGAGACCTTAAGTGGTCAAAATCAATCGGATGAATCCTGGGCTTGAGCGTTGCTTATGTGTCTTGGAGGTCCTAACCATACATGATAGGTTGGGTGGGTAGTTATTTATTACTCAGTGACATGGTTGATCATTTTTTAGTATTTTGCTTCAGTTGAACGTGATTTGTTGAATTGCGTTTCTCTTTATGTTTATGTGTTGATTATTCGTTGCATTTATTTTGTTAATGTGTTGATTGTGCCGTTATTAAATTATGTTGATGTGTCGCTTGTGATGCTATTAATTATGCCGTGACGATTTTAAATTCTCCTAATGCGAAGAAAAAAAATATTTACCTTTGTACATCACTATTGTTGTTGTAACGGATGGGGTGTTACATATGGTATAAGAGCGAGTTCAACCCTGTGACTTGGGATCATTACACCTTCCACTGTATTAAGAACTTTATTAATAACTTATCGCTAATTAAAATTGAAAATTTTCCATGCAGGTAATCATGGTTAGAGGACGTTGTAGAGGTAGAAGATGTGGTGCTAGGGGAGGAGGAGCGACGCCTCCAATAGCAACCACGCTAGAGGGGTCTAACCGCTAAGGAGAAGAACAAGTCATTGGACAAGAGAAGATTGTTGTGGGGGATGTGGTTGGTTTGATGAGGTCCTTTCATAGGATGTTAGAGGCCTTGATTAACCAACTAGATAGAGATGAGGTCAAGGAGCCTATACCCAATGAGGGTTCACAATGCACTCAAGCTGGCAGTGGTGGCATTCATAGAGAACTCGAGAAGGTGAAGTTTCCTGAGTTCATGGGTGCCACAGATGGCTCAACCGCCAAGGCATGGTTAGAGAACATGGTGATGTGCTTTGCACTTCATGACTACACCTCCAACATGAAGGTCCGCATGGCTGTCTTTTAGCTGAAGGGGAGTGCTCTTCTATGGTGGAAGATGCTCGTACCTCAACTTCACGAGCTACACCCAATTTTCCATGTTTCATGCTTAAAGAAGGTTATAGGTGACAAGATTCCAGTTCAAACTATATTTCTAGAACTTGACGAGGAAGGAAAAATCATATTGGATCCTGAAGCCATCAATGACACAAGAATTCGCCAGCCGAGGAATAGATCCATTTCATAGTATCTCATTAAATGGAGGAAACTATCAGCTGGAGATTCCACTTGGGAAGATGAGTCTTTTATACAAAAGCATCCAGAGTTACTCAAACATTGCGGACAACACTTGTCTCAAGGGGAGGGGCATGTTAAGCTCTAAATAGTGGCTCATTACCCCTTAATTAGGGCATATTATATTAGTAATTTTATTTTATTTATGTCGGCTTTAGTCCATTAGTTGTAATTATACCTCCTAGTCTCCTATATATACCAAGGAGACATTTTCATTTTGAATCATCTTGTAATTGTACATTTATGTGGGCATAAGGATCTTTCCCACTCAAAGAGGCTTATTATTTGAGTTTATCTCCTTTTCAAGGCACTGAGTACTTATTTTGAGGTTTTTCTATGCTATATTGATATTTGGTTCTTAATAGATGTTGCACTACCCCTTGCGGCCAACCTGGAAGAGTCGTCGCATGCTCAAATTGAAGCTGACAAAGCCACCTGGTTCATTGAGAAGATCCAACACATCTACCAACTGGTTCATGATATTTTACAGAAGTCTAATGCAAAGTACAAGCAATGCCATGAGCAACACATGGGTGCCACCCCAATTTTAGGCCGGGGCCAAAGTTTGGTTGCACTTGCAGAAAGAGAACCTTACAGGGCCTCATTAGAAGATTTTCCCACTCTATTATGGACCTTACACCATCACCAAGGCTGTGGGTGACAATTCTTTTGAGCTCAACATTCCCCCCTTCCTTGGCTTGCACCTAGTGTTCAATGTGGACCTCTTTCGACCCTATTTTCCACTATTATTGGAAATGTCAGAGATCTCAGAATAGTTGACACAAACATATCTCAACCCTAAATACATGGAAAAATCATCCGCTGATCATATCGTGGACACACAAGTCAAGGGCACTCGCCAGCAGAAGATACAACTTTATCGGGTTGTCAAAGAAGGGAAGCTCCTGCACCAAGGCAAGCGACTCACATAGGGCAAAATTCAACAGAAATTTCCTCATATGATGGGGGTACTCAACACAATGGAGAAAATTTCTTCATAAGGGGGGAGGATTGGTATAGGAGGATCTCGGTGGCCACCCACCTTTTCCAACTAGTTCAAATCAGTCTTTTGAGAATTTACTATTTTTAGTAGTTTTTAGGGACTCAAACTTTCAGGGCCATTTTGAGGGCCTAAACGTCGTTTTTTCATGACCAAGCACTTCAAAGATAGCCAAAGGCTTGGATTGAGCCCAGAAAATGAATCTCCTCATCGATATCTTTCCATCGATCTACCGTGTTCCCTAAATGGAGATCATATGCAAAAGTTCTCTGGAAAGTTGATGTACTAACTTACCCCAACGAGGCCCACATGACTTTTGGCGCTTCATCTCCTAGGGTTAGGTTTTTGGATGTCTATGGTTTTGGAATTCATGTTTACTGTAAAAGAGGCCTTCATAGACTCATTGTACTCATCTTCTTGCGAATGAGCGTAGTCGTCACATCTCTTCTCAGAGATAAGCTGTCACCATTCTAGCAAACTTGTTTTCAGTCTGCATTTTACAGTTTTCAACATATTTCTTATTTAATAGAAGTCAAGTTTTACTATATCTCTGTTATTTTTCACCGTGTCTCTATGTTAATATTATAAATCTATGTTTTCATATCGTTCCGCTCATAAATCTGGATTACCTACCTGAAATATCATTTCCCTCCTTTTCAAATTGATAATTGCATGATTATCAAATTCCCATTCAAGTCCCATCAGTGCTAGATATGCTTGACTATCATCCATGATCTCAATGACTTAAAAATTCTCCACACTACACACCGCATCTATATTCATAGGTACTCCTATCAATTGGCCAATTGGTACTATCTTGTGCTAGTTCACCAACCTTAGTCGAACATGAAACCATATTAACTTGGCTTTCCCCATCATCTCCCAGGTCTGCTTCGGTAACACATTCACATCAGATCCCAAGTCCAAGATAACATTATCCATATCGTATTCCCCAATTTGCGTACTTAATCTGAATTATCCATTTGTTCTTTTTCTACGCAGTACCTAATTCACCATTCTCTATGCGGTAGGAGTTTCCCTTCCTTATGCGCAATGATCAATCATTTCATATAATGCATTCAACACAGTTTCATATTTCATTAACTCTACACAACTTCTAAGGAACACTCTTAGAGTACTTATCCTCCCAAGTGGATTCTCTGGCATAGTGCCATCACATTCATGAGGCACATATGGCATTGATGCTACCCAATCCAGTCCTAATATCTCTTTTCTTGCCCTCTGATACATCTCCTTCTCTTGCTGAGGGTTGAATGTTGGAAATGGGTCTCGTTGATTTCTTTACCCATTACTTAGCTTGTTTTCCTCTATTCATCGCATCAACCCCTATTCCAGTTCCTTTGCGTGTAACAACTGCTATTCTAAGTCCTTCATTGCATTTTTTGACTGATATTTTCTACACATTCTGATTTGGATTCTTGTTTTGATTTCTCGTTGCCTGCCATTTCGCAAGTAGTTGAGGAAAGTATTTTGTCGGATGGTCCAATGCTCTATTATACGTTCAATTTGTACAAGGGTTTGGGAAATCACAAGCTAAGTGTCCTGGTTGATTACAATTGTAGCATATTATCGGTCCCCTACCTCTGCCAAAATTTCTTCTGCCTAAACCTCTGCCAAAATTTCCTTTATTTCTTGTATTAAATCCTCTCTGGTTATTATAATGTGGACCACCTCCTTCTGTTGCATCGTTCACCTCTTGAATCATGTACATGTCTGAATTTCGCTCCCTCATTAAATTAAATGTGCAACAATCCATCTCTTCATGTCTGACATGACTTGTAGAAGTTGAAAAATAAGTTCCTTGACATACTCTGATATTTTTGCAGTAATGGACACTCTGTTAGATGATGTCCCAATTTCTTACATATTTCACAATATCCCTTTCCTGGTTATGGATTCAGTGCTCCAGTCTCCAAATATTGCGCAAATGTCAGGCATTCATCCTTATGGTGGCCTTCGGTTCTACACTTGGTACACCAATTTTGTTCTTGTTTCTCCTTCCCTTTTGTGAGTTCTGCCAATTGAATTGTCAAGGAAGCTAACTGTGTTTGTGATTGTGACATCCCTCCACTATCGCATACATATGATGCTTCCAGTTTCATTGCAATCTCCAAATCTTCTAGATGCGACACATCTTTCTGTTGTATCAGTGGATCGTGGATGTGTGGTAAGAGTCTCACAATAAACCATTCCCTATGTTGTTGATCAGGGATTTGAAATGTTAGCCTGCCCATCACATCCTTGGATCTTTGGTCAAAATCCCATACTAACTTGGTTTGTGCCTATTTTATTTCATTCAGCTTGGTAATGTACTATGACTCAGACTTTGGTTTCTTGAACTCCTTCAACAATGCCTGTCTTATTTATGCTAGAGTCCTCACTTGTCCTATAGGTTTGGTACTCTGCAGTTTCATGTACCAGACTAGTGCGTGACCTCTAAAGGTTGTTTCCAAATGCGCAATATTTATAGCCTCATCTTGAATGTTCTTTACGACCCAAATCATCTATCATATGAATAGATGTTGTTCAGGATCCTTTGAACCAACTCCTTGGAACTCATGCAATATCAAGGTGTTATCTATCCCCACCATGTTTTTCTATGTAGCACCTCCCCTTAGTGATGCTGGTTGATTCTGACTTATCTTGCTACCTCCACTACTGCGACTATTACTATTTTGATTTCCCCCGCTAACTACAAGTTCTTTCGATAAGCCTTCAACTGTTATCTCATATTGTGGTGACACACATGGGGTCATGGATTCGACACAAGATCCCGTCTGAATAGGACTTAACAACTCTTCTATTATAGGACTGGAATGGAACTCCTCTTCCTCTCCTTTTATGTGTGGTATATCTATGATTTGGATTATTGTGCATGGTCCTCTCCACTCAGGCTCACTACGCGGCTCTCCTTTCTTAGCCCCAATATTTTGCCTCTTATACCTCCTTCCACTGCCCAATACTCCAAACTTGTCTTCTTCTTCTTCTTATACAACATCTTCAGTTCTCTACATCCTCAGTCCCTCCCTTCCTTCTTCATTTATTTCTTCACTCTTTCCTACCTTCAAACAATCCTCTTGTCATCCCCCAGTTCCCCTATGTGCATGGTGCCCCTTAGCAATTGGATTTCATTGTCATCACTCACTTGTGTCACGCAACAAAATATTTATCCACGTACCCAAAGATTAACCTTCCGCACAGAGCTTTGAAGAAATCCCTCTCTACAACACTATATGACTAGGTACAATCTACTACAAATTCTATAATATATCCTCCTAATATATTGTCCAACCATAAATCAACTACATGTGAAGTTTTATTACTTACAAAATTCAGTTTCCTTACCAACTAAGGAGTCTAGTTCCTCGGTGATGTGGTTCAATACCTTCCAATATTCTCCACTAATCTTTCTAACCACTCAGTTAGAATAATCGAAAATTCACCAAAGAAAATCCCATGCAGCTCTGTGTACACATGCCTTTGCATCCATTGCTCGCCACTCATCCGAGGGTTTCCATTTTCTCTTCGAGCAAATTATCATTCCTTCCCTTCTAGCTACTCTGAGATTTCCTTCTTAGTCGACCTCCAAAACATTCCCTTAATCACAAATTCTGGGTTCCGGCAACAAAACCATTTGTAAGACCCTAGGTTCAAGTTATATTATCCAACAAAATCCTTTAGACATCGCCCCTTTCGGCATCACCTGCATGCAAGTGAAGTCTCACTCGATGCATCTATTGGGGCTGTAGGAACCGAGTTTCTGCAGTAGTGAGGGAATGGGAGGTGATCATCCTATTCATTATTACTTATCTATTCTACGCACATTATTCTATATTTGTTATTCCTTGGTTACATAGTGAATTCAATACATATTATATTTATGTTGCAACCTAAACCACTTACGATAAAATTCATACTATTGTGCATGGATCATATAAGAAACAAATCTAATCTAACCATGCATAAGGATAATATCTATGAACAATCACATAAATGAAAATTAAACACAATAGTTAACATGGTTCACCCATCTTTGGGCTATGTACACAACTATTATCTTCTTTATTATTCTTTCTATAATCGTCTCAGGATGTGCACCGTGCTTACAATAGATATATCAAGATCTCTCTCTCTCTCCGTCTTTCCTAGCCACTCTGCAGTGCAAGCCTCTCTCTGTAACTCTCTTTCTCCACTTAGACACACACTCTCTTCTCCTCAACCTATTCTATCACTTTCCTTACATAACAATCTCTAAACACAGAACATAGAACATGGAACTTCAACCCGATTAGACCCACAGAAGAGAACCCCTAATCTTCCCAATCCATTACATATTTATACATAATTAATATGACTCAAAACCCTACTTTGCATATCCCCAAAACCTAATTACAACTCATGACAACTCATGTTTACTCACTGTTCGGGCTTGCATTTCTTGATTTTATGTCTGCATGCTACTTTTGTACTCCAACTGTTGTTCTTCCTTCTTTTGCACGTCTTTATGCTTTTGGCCTGTCGAACTGTTATCCTTCCTTTTCACCCACTTTCTTCTCTTTCTTTATTCTTGGCTAAGTATGTATTTACTGTGCACTTCCCTTCTGTATGTGCCTTTGCTGTGCACTCCTGAGCTTGGATGTGCCTTTTCTGCCCACTCTCGATCCTAAATGTGCCTTTACTATGTCGATCCTACATACTTAGGGTTTTTATGAAACTGAATCCAAAATGCCTGTAAACTGAATCCAAGATGCCTGTCCAACACCCTCAAATAAAAATCTTATGAAGATAATTAAGAAAACCAATGTAAATAACAAGAAGGCGGGGGATTCCTATATTATATATGCATCATGGATACATAAGGTCAACACAAAGAGATATACAAGGATATGTTTTCAATTGGTTTATGGCATATAACTATTTTTTCCTATTTAGCTAGAGTTACCCATGATGAAATTGTTACTGGATACAGTCGCCGAGTCAGAAAATATCAAGAGGAGGATAAATCAATTGGTGGCGGTTCAAGACAAAAGAAGCTAGGTGTATGGTAGGGTTAAAAAATATCAAGATAATATGGAAAAGGTTTTTGACGAGAAGGATAAGCCCCAAATTTTCCTAGAAGGGGATTTGGTCTTATTGTGGGATAAAAGGCACAAATACCTTGGTAAACACAAGAAGTTTGATAGACTATGGCTAGGTCCTTATGTCATCGAAGAGATGTGTGACCAAATTCCTAACTATTTATGCTTGGGTGACCTAGAGGGGCAGTGGTTTAATTTTCATATCAATGGAAATCATGTCAAACATTTCATACATCCATAAGAAATAAGCCTTGAAAAGCCCTACTATGTACCATAGTATATTCCTTTTAATTTCCAATTTATTTCCCCTTTTTCTTTTTCCACACATGTTTTGAAGTTTATTAGCTTCTTTGAGCTTTTTGACAAAGTTTTCAACTAACACTTTGACTCCATAGCTTGATATTGACTCCATGCCCAATGGACAAGGATCTAATCTACTTCACCTAAACTTTTGGTTCATTCACCTTGCAAGGAGGAGCCATCCCATAGAAGGAGACGATGTTGTCTCTCTGGAACACCCCTCCTAAATATTCAATGCTCATAGTAGATGCACCCACCCCCTAAAGGCCCCTTGAAGTATTCACATTTTTCATGAGAAACTCCTTAAGCAAGTTTAGAGACGCTTCAATGTTTCCCAAGCATGAGAAGTTCCTTTAAAAGGATAAATTAAAATGTTGGGATATTATGTCAAGCACCTAAAAGTGATGGATGGCTCAGAGCCACCCCACTGAACTAGATCTATGGTTGGTATCTTCTCATGGAAATTATAGTTTATCAAGGGTATCAAATAATGAAAATATCATGAATGGCCAAGATTCAACTTTCTTGTCAGATTGATGACCCATATGTCGTTGTGAAAATTTGGAAAAGTGTCAGGGCTTGATGGAGAAAATGTTCAGAATGGACAACATTCACTCCATTCAATAGATCGATGACTTGTATCTCCCTGCGACATTTTGGAAACGTTTTGGGGCATGTTATCGCAGAATCTGTACTTGCCCAAAGCCCAAGGAAAGTGGGACAATATTGGTGTCACACGGGGTGACCTATCACTATCACCTTAATAGGAAACCCCTTTCTGTTTAGGATTAAGATAAAACTACCTCAAGGGAGATGTCCCTAGTGACCTAAAGGGATGGTGAAACGAAGCAAAGATGTAAAGACTACCCCCCCCCTCTCACTGGTCAGTCAAGTCAAGTGGTATTGATGAGTTTATGTCTTAAGAGATGAAGCAAATGTAGAAGTAAAGTTTACCTTCCCAGAACAAGACAAAAAGCATATATACATGACAGTTTCAAGTACAAAAATGATCTTAATGCTTCAATAGAATATAAACTAATGAAATGTGTGATAGCTAGTATAAAAGTACATCAGTAAATAAGTTTACAACAACATTGAGAAATATGTAACAACTGCAAGAATACTCTTTAGAAAATGCTTTAAAAGACAATAAAGATGTTTCATTTAGTATATAGAATGATGATAACGTGTCACAAACAAATTCTGAAGTAATTAGCTAGAAATCAATGTTAAGTATGCAGAAAATTTGCTGCAGTTAGATGGTTGTAGCAGAGAATTATAACGACAACAATAAAATTAGTAGTATAGGATAAGTTAGTGTTAGTTTTGGTTAGTGAAGGATTTAGAGATTAAGGTTTGAGTGTTTGTTTGATCAATTAACCAAAGAGAAGGGAGACTAGTGCCTTTAAGGGGTTGTGGAGTCAAGATTTCAACAACATTTACTTATAGAAACAATGATGATTATGCTTGTCTAAGTAAAAGGGAGGATCTTTAGAGGAGTCGCACCTTAAGTCCTCTTGGATCCAAACTTTAGGGAGGTGAGATAACTAGAGAGTAGGCACGTCTAGGCCCTAACGCCTTCCTCCTCCTTAGACTATTGAAATGTATTTAATGCAACAACAACTAGGCAATGGCTTCTAAAGTGCTAGCACTTTAGGGCTTTAGAAGCATGTATAGGTTAAACCACTTTAGTAAAGTCTAGAAAATGAAGAGCAAAGAAGTAACACCTTAAGTCCTTTGCTCCTAGGGTTTGT
>ML837129.1:24113-59577 GCA_009831015.1 Picea engelmannii | reverse complement strand
TGAGCATTGTCTCTTCTTCCAGAATCCTTTCCTTTATTGATAGTATGGCCTAAGTAGCTCCTCCCATCTCGAACTCAAAGAGCCCCATACAACTTTTCAACACCTATTATGAAAAATTCTTGAACTCATAGGATTATAATTCTCAGTGGTCCTTTGGCCTTACACAACATGTACTTCTAACACTTATCCATTTCTTAAATTTGTTGAACTATGAGCCCATAATTAATACCTTGGTTCATGTGTTGTCCTCACCTCTGATGGCCAATACGAATTATTTTCTATCATAACCAAATCCATATCCACTATGCTAGGCACTTCCATAGGATTATAGGTCCTATCCATGGAATAATGTAGGGAAATGTACCTAAGCTTAACTTCAAAAGAGAGAAGCATAATCTTGCCAAACTATTTATCAAGAAAAGTTGTGTCGCAGATTCATGCTCGCCTTATCGAACTAAAGAATTATGTCCTTGGATTCAAGAGTTTATATCCATTTTCACCATCACCTTAGGAAAGGATGATTACTTTGTTGTCGATGAGTTCATGTTAGTATTTCTTAATTTCTTCTATGGTCACTCAATCCCATCCTTCTGCTATGTCGAAGCCATTGCAAAAACCATAAAGGGACAACTTGTCAATTCTAGCTCTAAGAAATTCTTTAGGTATCACTCATACCTTATCTATTTATTTATTTGTTATCAATGTGACTCATTAGCCCACTTGGGGCTGTAATTTCCAAAAGAAGGCCAAGCCACTAAGTGTATTGCTCGTATCCCATGGGTTAGGAAGAATGAATTGGATAATTACCTATTCAATTACATAAACAAATTCATGTATGTAGCATTCTCTAGCATCACTGGTGAAGAACCAATTATAATGCATGATGAAATTAAATAATATATGTACTCAAGTCCTCATCACAGAAGGGGAGATCGATTCTTGGTAGAGGAGTATATCGTGATCGGATTGTATGGTTCACTGGTTGCTCCCTACAGGCTACCTAAACTCCTCACACCAAGGTTTTTTATTTTGGAATATGTGAGACATCTCTTGCAAGTAGATGAGCTATGCTTCACAAAGTAAACAAATAAAAGCCATATAAACTACCCCATCACCATGGGAGTTTATGTTTTAGTGGTAGTTGTACCACTCCATGCCATAACAACTAGTGGTAAGAGTTTCTAGTGGGGAAATAATTAGTAGAAATCTTTCAATGAGTTTAAATGCAAGATCATTCAAGAACTAGTTCTCTCCTAACTTGTAGAAGCCTTTTGAATTGGAGACGAGTGCAAGTGCATATGCTCTGGGAGAAATCTTGATGTAGGGAGGTAATTCAATAAGCTATCATTATCAAAATGTTTCACGAGGGAGTCATGATGTTCTAGAATGGATCATTATATAATTTCTCATCTATCTTGGTATTTTATGGGTGGAAAATTTGGAGGAATTGGTCAGTAGGGCCCATTTTAGTGGCAAGTCCCAGTTTGCAGATTTGGGGTCTATAACTTTCTATATCCATTTTGAGGCATG
The DNA here is from genome assembly GCA_009831015.1 of Picea engelmannii. NCBI lineage: Eukaryota > Viridiplantae > Streptophyta > Pinopsida > Pinales > Pinaceae > Picea > Picea engelmannii. The sequence continues at coordinate 58,047 of ML837129.1, read as the reverse complement.
ACACTTTTCAGGGACAAAATTATATGATCATAGCTGCCAACACCTCGATGCTATTCTACACACCAACACTTTTCCAACAATGTGAAAATATCCTCAATCAAAGTTTGTATGTTGAAGCTATGCCTCCTGCAAGTTGACCTACTTTGTTGGCCACTGTGGTACCGAGTGGATGCCATGTCAATCTCCATTACTCACGTGTGGGGCTAGTCATCGTTACACTTCTATTTTTCACCCTAGGCTTCATAGGTGAAATATTGATGTCATCTACTTGAAATCACATGATTTTGCCAACAAAAAACCATATTTTTAACCCTGGTCACTCTTTTCCTAGCTATAAGTGTGATCGATCGCTTGTGGCACCACTACAAGGAGTGAACGATTTCTTGTTTCCTTAATGACGCAAGTGACCACTCCTAGACCTTATAGATCTGATGAGTTATGAGGATATCAATGAAGGATGGGTTGTCCATGATGCATCACAGGCCCTAGAACTTGTGCATGGTTTGTTTTCACCAAGTTCTAGGCTTTTAATCTATCTCTAAGCCTCCTCCATAATTCTACAAAAGAAGGAAAAAACAAGGGATAATGGAGTTTAATTCATCATAGCCTTATGTTGCCAAAATATAACCAAAGAGACATCCTTGTTGCTATCTTGATAGTTCATTGTTGGTACATCTATATTTGAGAGGGCTAAGGAGGAGTCTCGAGAGCTTGGGGCTGGAAGGTACTTCAATGGTCTCAAGGTAACACATATCATGTTCTACTTTATTTGATTTTGATATACAGATCTATGGTATTCCCCCCCTCAAATGTGTGTGATCTGTGCTATTTCATACTATATATTGGTATATCTAATTTGTCTTGAGGAAATTAGATTATAACTATTTGCAAACTAGTTTTCTTTCATGTTAAGCAAGGTTGATAAGGGTATATGTTGTTGTATGTGTGTGTAGGTGTTTAATTGTGGGAGCTTGGATATGAGGCTAGGAGTTGCATAAACCTGGATATGATAGGACAACTCCCAGTTAAAGGTAATATCTATCATCCTCACTTATTAGTATGGATCGAAGTTTCTAATTAGATCTAGTAGAAAATCCATTGTGTTCTATTCACAGTTTGTCACTGAACTTAGTCAAGTCAGTGAGAGGTATCACTTATCCATAGGAGAGATTCTCTAACAACATAATTAACAACTCCACTGGGGAGAGCCTAGTTTGTTTTCCCTATTGTGGAAATTCCCTTGGTTATTTTTTCTTTCTTTATGAAATATTCTAGTAGCTTGGCAGTGTGTGTTGCATCTATCTGGGTCTATGGAACCTCAAAACCCCTCAGATCTGGGATAAATATATTGAGTTTCTCACATTTTTCCCTTGGTCAATTTGTTTCCCTAACATAAGCGACCGATCACTCTTTGTATACTTGCAAGGTGCGGCCTCAACTTTTTGGTCACTTGTTACTCAAAGACAACCTGCGATCGTGTCCTATAAGGGACATTTTTTAGTTTTTCACTCAATTTACTCTTAGATATGGCTGAGTATTGGTCTAGGGAGGTTGTAGGTGTCTTTTAGGTACCTATATACGCGTGTCTTCTTCCATTTGCTTTATCAAGTTGATCTAGGAGCCTCACATAATGTTCTTGGTTTGTTGCATGATTTACTTGAGTGTGGCCTGGCTAAGAGTGACCTAGGTATAATGCTAGTGCATATTATTTGTAGATCTAGTTGTTAGTGTGTTCTTTGTTTCATTTTCCCTTTATTTGAAATCAAAAAGAAAATTTACATTGCATAGACATTTTTATGAAAGTTTTGGGTGTTTCTTTGTGTATCGACATTGGCCTGTGAATAGTGACCTTGGAAATATCATACAACCCTTTAGTTTATGTTTATGATTGTGTCATGCATATTAAATTTCATTATTATTATTAGTGAAAACAAAAATTTTGCATCTCATAATTAGTTAGGGATGAACATTTTTGGGTGTTCTTGAATTAGTTTCATTGGTGTCTTGTTAGGAGCTTGAGATCTGAAATTGTTTTGAGATTGTTGGTAATTACATTTGGAGTGTGAGATTGTTGATTGTTATTGAAAAACTGTGAACAAGGAAATCTCTCTTCTCTCCCTTAGATAATTTTCATCGAAGTAAAATATTTTCATTTTGTGCATTCTCATATTTCAATTTTCTTTGGGTTTGAAAAGCGTCATAACATCATTGATTCCATTCCATACCCTCTTGAGTAATCAACAACCAATAAAAGAAAAAACGCTTAATTTAAAATTTATTTGACAATTTTTCTTTTTAGTAAACCAACATTGTCTAAGACTTAGGGCCTTTCTATAGGATTGGAGAGCGAACTCTCCAAGGACGTAAAATCAAAACTAGGAATTCAATAGAGAGAGTTTAAATCCATTATTAACAAGGAACACTTGTTGAGAAAACACCTCTAACACATGTGTCAAGCACGAGGTCATAGTAAAACAAGTGGGGTGATATATCCTCTTCACTTGTTTTGGTTTATGTTGGACTAGTACATGTATGGGAATTTTGGAGCAGAGTGTTCTTACTTCTCTCTAAAATTTTGGGCTTTATTTCCCTACCCATACGTATGGTCCTGAACCACACGTATTTTTCCTAGTCGTCGATTGTGAAGTGGTACCCATAGTGACCTTTCCCATGGAATCACATAAGTGACTATGAGGAGGAAGTACTTGTGGTACCTAAAGCAGATGTCAAATCCTTATTTCAATTTCCCTGGAGGGTGCCCGTCTTCACGAGGGTACTTGGACCAATAAGGGTTTTTATGTGTGGGTTACTGTAATTGTCTCTCACACCTTCATTACCTATGTCTTTGGGATTTGACAGCCCATAAGGATTGGTTTATAAAATGCCCCCTCTGTCCAAATGTTTGACTATTGAAAGCATAGATTTGATAGGGGGTGTACTCTATGGTCTTCTTGTCTAGTTATCCATATAATGTTTTTTTACTTGGTTAAAACAAAATATTTCACCATGGCTGACCAAACTCTTCATCGATCATGTAGACATCATGAACTTTCTCTTGATGAAGAATATCCACCATCCACTAGGACAAAGAATCAATATCAATTAACCAAAGAAGGTCAAGAATATGTGGTTCATGCTCATCATGTTAAAGCCAATAAAACACTTCAAACAATGGAACAATTAAAGAAGGTAGTGCAAGCAAGCAACAAACCAATAATTGTTTCAAATGAAGAAATCGATCTTAAGCAAGAACAAGAAATGATTGTTGAATGGAAAATCAATCATAAGTTTCTTCAAGATAAGCTCATGTCGTGCAAATATTTCAAGTATATCAACTCATTTGCAGTCATATTTTTGATGCTGTCATTAGTAATGTTGTCAACATGGATGATAGTGGCTTCAATAAGATGTAACAGGGTTCAAATGGCTAACAATATACTGTCAATTGTCATGATTGTGTTACAGTTGATCTTGATGAGACAGGTGCACAGGACAGAGTTCAGAGACAGAGGACAAGCTGGGTGGCCTATCTCGAGCTTGTTGACTGGACAGTAACCTTTTGGGGACCAAAATGTCTTTTAGTGGGGAGGTGTGATCCAGAATCGGATCTAGGAGCCTGACAGAGCTAAAAAAGGCTAAAAAATGAAAGTGCTCAGAATCCGACGAAACCAACTCCATTGCGTCCATGTCATCTTCCTGATTTTGGCCATATATTTACTTCATCAAACGAGCTTCATATGTGAAAGATATCACATTCTGTTCAAAAACCCTAACAGGTAAAAAAAAATGGGTGACTGTACAGTCCGTACAGTGCCACGTGGCAGGCTAACTGTACATACCGTACAGTCGTACAACTGATGTGGCAGGTGACATGTCTATTACTTCATTTCAGATCACCCTCTGATTGGTCCAACTATACCTGTCGTATGCCCCATCACCTGCCACGTGTCTGCTGACGTACTTGCTAGTGCCACGTCACCTGCCACATCAGCTGTATGACTATACGGTCTGTACAATCAGCCTATCACGTGGCACTGTACGGACTGTATAGTCACCCATTTTTTTTTTGCCTGTTTGGGTTTTCGAACATAATGCGATATCTTTCGCATACGAAGCCCGTTTGATGAAGTAAATATATGGCTGGAATCAAGAAGACGAGATGGACGCAATGGCGTTGGTTTCGTCAGATTCTGAGCACTTTCATTTTTGAGCCTTTTTGAGCCCTGTCAGGCTCCTGGATCCGATTCTGAATCAAATCTACCCAATGCAACATCATGCATTTGTGTTTGCAGTATGGAAGTTTGACCCCTTAGACTCTCAATTAATTAGATTTGATACAAGCCAAAGTCATCCTAGGCTTTCCCACCATATTACTTTTCAGATTCAATTGGTCTAACATGGGATTAATATCTCTAGAACTGTGGTCGATGAAGGAGCCTCTAATTGTATTATGTCTATGTCATGTTGGAGAGATATCTGTTCTCTAGAGCTCATTCAAACCAACACCATTTTAAAATCATTTACTAGTCACACTTTCAAACCTCTTGGAATCATTGTTGTCTTTCCTATGGATTTAGGTGAAAAGACTATCTCAATTGAATTCGAGGTAGTCAACACCCCATTAGACTACAATATTTTTCTTGGGTGAAGTTGGTTCTATGCAATGATGACTATAATAACCTTGGTCTTTAAGGTATTTCACTTTCCCCATGAAGAGAGTGTGGTTACTATAGATTAGTTGGCATATTACACACCTAACAATAGGAATAACGTTGGCATGAACATTCCATTTGTCATTTTTTCTTTGAGCACTCATGATAGTGTTGGTGTGGGGATACTCAAATATTTTTCACTCATGGGTACATTTACTGTACCCCCAACACTCACTAATCAAAACATGGCTCCTATTTGTGTGATCTCTTTGGGAACCATTTTATCCTAGGGGTCCTTTGATCCTTGGGTAGTGCCTATTCCTTTTGAAGTTGAATGATTTGGATCTCACATGCCGCTTAGTGCGGTTAAAATTTTCTACCAGACGATCCAATTAACAATTGCTGACCTTGACTAGAATCTCTAATAGGATGTGGAATTTAATCAATACACTTTTCCTATGTGGTCTGTCAATCCTCCTTCCATTTATCTTGACTTCCTAGATACTGAGATACCTTCATATGATTCCATAATGGAGGTCATGGTTTCAATTGATAGGCCATAGGAAGATATGCATCATCGTGCATATTTTCTTCCCGATTTGGAAAGGTTGGAGGATGACATGAAAAACCTTGTTTCTATTAACAATTTTGAGTGGTACTAGTCTCCCATTATGACACATCACATGTATTAAGAATGGAACTTGGATAATATCTTGAATACCATACCCATCGACATTTTGGTAAAACCAGGTGTCGTGGAACACATCTTGATAGGTGCAAATTATTCCCCTCAAGAAAAAGAATTTCATATTTCCCTATTCAAACAATTCTATGATGATTTTGCTTGGACATATGAGGAAACATGATCCAAATGGATGTCAGTGGCCTCCCACCTATTCCAATTGGCTCATTTTGGTAGTTTTCCAGCTCGTCAGTTTTTTCCTAGTTTTCGGGTCCCTGACTTCCGGGGCCGTTTTGAGGCCCTAAACAATGTTTTTAGGGCTCACCACAATCAATAAGTGTAGGGATCACCACAAGAAAATTGTGTATTCCTCATACAGACCTTTCCAACGGGCTATCACACGCCTAAAACGAAGATCTTATGCAAAAGTTACGACCCTGGGAAGTTGATGTACTAACTTACCCAAACGGGGCCCACATGACTTATGGCGCTTCATCTCCTAGGGTTAGGTTTTTGGATGTCTAGGGTTTTTGAAATTCCTTTTTATTGTAAAAATTCCTTGATAGCCTCATTGTAATAATCTTCTTGTGAATGAGCACAACCGTCACATCTCTTCTTAGAGATAAGCTGCCACCATTCTAGTAAGCTTGTTTTTCTCTGCATTTTACAGTTTCAACTTATTTCCTTATTGAATAGAAACCAATTTTACTGTATATCTGTTATTCCGTGTTAAGCATCTTTTGATAATAATCTGTATTCATTTTGTTCTTCTCATAAATTTTGGATCAGTTGTATCAGAGTAGTCTTCTCCTTATCGTTCTTAATGCATGTCCCTAACGAGGTCAAGGTACAAAGAATTGGGTCTCGAGCTTGTTTCTATTGAGGACAAAAGCTCTCGCTCTCCCAAGCGACCTCTCATGGTGGGAGAAAATAAATATGATGGGATACGATATCCCTTCAAAATGTTTCTCGAGGAATCCCCCACGTAACAGAGGAACGAGATTATGGATAGTTTTTCGCAAATCCTTTGATGACTACCAACATGCGACACATCTTCCTCAAACGGAGGCGCCGTCCCCTTCAAGGTACAAATCAACTTCAATATTCCTATATTTGAAGGTCATATAGATTCATATGCTATAGACAAATGGTTGAATCTGCTAGAAGGGTATTTCTTTGTCCATAACTTCTCGATTAGAGAAAATATTACTTTTTCTCTCCACAAAGCCGTTCCCCATGTCAAAGATTGGCGAGAAACTTTCCGTGAGAATAAGGAAAGAAAGGAACCCTCATTATTTACAGTTGGGGTTACCTGGGAGTCCTTTAGGGATGCTATTAAGGAAAAATACTACCCTGTTGGAAGTTATGACGACCTGTATACAAAATGGACCACACTGCGGTAGGAAAGAGACCAAGCAGTGCCTGAGTTCACAAATATATTCCATACCTTGTGCACCAAGATGGGTATCAAATATTCTGAGCGACATCTGGTGCTCAAGTATTGTGACGACTTGCATAGATACATCAAGGCTGAAAAGGAGTTTCTCTACATCTCATCCTTGGGCGCGACCTACGAATATGGCGTCAAAATTGAGCAGAATCTCAAACAAAAGACACGACAATTTGGGCTAGGGAATCCCTCACATCAAAAGCCAGGAAAGGGTAGCCCCAACCCATAGAAAAAAGGACATAGAAAAGATGGACCGGCTCAATAAAACCATTCTTTTCTTGTGGACTGGAATGGTTTTCTTGAGTCGGTTCTCTACTAAGATGAGGTTCTTCTAGAGGTTGTCAAGTGACTCACCTTGCCAACAACGTTGCACCTGCAACCCTACACCATTGGATGGCTCTGCCAAGGAAGCGATATCCACGTCAGCCAACAATGCCGCCTGTCATACGACATCAATCACTTCAAAGACGAGGTATTGTGTGATGTTTCCCCTCTCAAATTTTGTAATGTTCTTTTGGGCCAACAATATTTATGGAAATGCCATGTTGTATATGAGTCTAGGCCTCACAGTGTTATTATTACTTTGAATAAGAAATTGTATAGGATAACAGAGGTAGTCCCACCTAGTGCTATTTATTTGATCTCTGCCAAACAATGCAGGAAGGTCATCTCTCAGAAGGGGAAGTTTTTCTTCTTTGTGATTCACTCTCAGAATGAGTGAAAGATCCTAGCCACATCCAGGGTCTCCATGACTGACCTCTTCACACAATATAATCAAGTGGATAAGGTCATGGAAGAATACTCAAATATCTTCTCGTCACCTACTAGGGTACTGCTGCACTGTTAGGTCAAGCACCCCATTGATATGACCCCTGACGCACCACTTCCCAATGGGACAGTCTACCACCGCTCTCTGTTAGAGAATGAGGATATCAACCGATAGATCCAAGAAATACTCCATAAGGGGCACATCCATCCCATCTCATCACCTTGCATAAGCCCAATCATGTTGGTATAGAAGAAATATGTAACCTGGAAACTTTGCATTGATTACCGAGCTCTGAATAAAATCACAGTCAGAAATTGATACCCAATTCCCTGAATCAATGACCTCCTTGATCAACTCACAAGGGACAAATACTTCAATAAGATTGATCTAAAGTCCGACTACCACCAGGTCCCGATAGAATAGGAAGATGTATGGAAGACTACCTTCAAGTCAAAGGAAGGTCTTTTCGAATCGTTGGTCATGCCCTTTGGATTGACAAATGCTCCAGCCACTTTCATGAGGATGATGGACGATATCCTACGACCATTCACCAATAATTTTGTAGTGGTGTATTTGGATGACATTCTCATTTACAACAAGACTTGGGCAGAACACTTGCAACATATTCAACAGGTTCTGCACACCCTGCGACAACACAAGCTATACGCCAACTTGGAAAAATTCTCCTTCAACATGGACATGGTCCATTACCTAGGCTACATCATTGATCAACATGGTGTCCATGTGGAATCATCCAAGATCCAAGTCATTCATGATTGACCAACCCTAACCACACTCACTGAGCTTCGAAGCTTCTTGGGCCTTGCCAATTTCTACCGCAGGTTCATGTTAGGATTCTCCCATATTACATGGGCCCTCAACCAAGTAACTCGAGGTGGGGGTAAGGAAAAATTTGTGTGGGGCTGGTCCCAACAACAAGCGTTCGATGATTTGAATAAGCGCTAGTGTTCATCCCCTATAATTTCACTACTCGAGCTGCAACAACCCTTTGATATCGACATAGATGGTTTAGACTATGTTGTGGATTCCATTCTCACTTAGCACGACTGCCCCATGGCCTATCATAGTGAGAAACTATCAGATGTTGTCCGTAAGTACCCAATTTATGACAAAGAAATGTAATTCATTATGCAAGCCTCTTTCCAATGGAGACATTACATTCTTGGGAAGGAGACAATCATCCAAACTGATCATAAGCCACTGTAGTTTATGCAGACACAAGGCAGATTGTAGAATGACCACCATCAGAAGTGGTCCACATACTTGCAACAATTCCACCTCAACATCAAGTATAAATAGGAAGCACCAACCGTGTCACTGATTTCCTCAGCAGATCGCCATTCACGACACTCACCACGGTGCTAGAATCTTACAGCCATGAGACCTATGGATGGCCCAAACTCTATGAGACAGACCCGAACTTCGCCACCACCTACCAAATGTTGGGTGCAAACACAATTATCGCTAATTTCCATCTTCAGGATGGGATGATGTGCCGTATGGGCCATATTTGCATTCCATCAAGCGAGCGAGTGAAGCTGATATGGGAATCCCATTACAGTTGGGTGGCAGGACACTTCGGCATTGAAAAGACAATGGAAATGCTACAAAAACATTTCTACTGGCCTAAAATTCGACAGGAGGTCAACAAGTATATCATATCCTACACTACCTGTGCTATTTCCAAACAGACCACTAAGAAACAAGGTCTGTACACCCCTCTGCCTACTCCTAACAGGCCATGGGAATCCATCTCCATGGACTACATGTCGGGCCTCCCATCCACCAAGTGGGGAAATGACTATGTTTTTGTGGTTGTTGATTACTTTTCTATGATGGCGATTCTGGCCGCCTGCAAGAAGAGCATCACAACATAGGCCACTGCCAAGATATTCTTTGAACGAGTCTGGGTACATTTTGGAATCCCAAAAACCATTGTCTCATATCGGGACATTTGATTTCTTAGCACATTCTGGTTGAGATTCTGGTCACTATTGTACACCAAGCTCAACAAATCCATGACCTTCCACCCCTAGAAAGATGGCCAAACCGAGGTCATAAATTGAATGATCATGCATATCTTGCACATGTATAATTCCAAGCACCATCACACATGGGATGAGAGTCTTACCTATGTCTATCATAGCTACAACCAAGCCTTTCATAGCTCAACTGGACACAACCCCTTTTAGGTGGGGTTGGATTCCAACCATTGGGTCCCATAGCTGTTGCACTATGCCTTGCAGACACCTCGACCGAATCATCTCCTACTCCAACTAAAGCTGACAAAGCCACCCGATTCATTGAGAAGATCCAACACATCCATCAATAGGTTCAGGATATCCTACAGAAGTCCAATGACAATTACAAGCAACACCATGATCAACAACGAGTGCCACATAAGTTTCAAGCGGGCGAAAAAGTTTGGTTACATTTGCAGAAATAATGCCTTACCGGACCCCATTAGAAGCTTCACCCACTCTGTTATGAGATATACATGATCACCAAGGCCATGGGTGATAATTCTTTTGAGCTCAACATTCCTCCTTTCCTTGGCCTGCACCCAATGTTCAACGTGGATCTCCTTCGACCTTATTTCCCACCATTATTGGACACCTCAGAGATAACATAACAACTGACACCATGATGCAGGAGAATTGCCAATGTCAAGCGAGCGTGGGGCAAGCGCCAACACATTTTAGACACATAATAAATTATTTAAAAACTTTTGAAGATAAATGCGCCAAAACGTAAATGTGATAGTTAAGGAGAGTCGTACTTATATATTGTAAAGGACCTTGAGCGATCCGCTCTCGTCCATAGTAGGTAGAATACATTTATGTTAGTAGGTAGCTTTGAATTCTCAGAGTTGACAGTTTTAGGAGTGGAGGGAAAATGGATATAGACACCCTCATTGTGTAATTGTAACATAGAAGGAGGATGCCAATTGAGAGCAGAGTAGTGGAGAACATTTCCCAGAAGGAGAAGAGAGCATACAAAGCTAAAACAGAGACACTATAATTGAAGAACACCCATGTATAGAGATTAAGTTAATAGAAGAAGTCTTAATTCAGATTCATGGCATTGTAGTTGTTTCTTGTATGTGTATGCTGAATGGTATGTTCATAATTTTACTCCTTCTGTTATACATTTTCTTTCTATGCTGTGTATGGATGATTCTTGTTAAATGTTTGAAGTCTGAGAGAGAAAGAGTTAGGAAATGAGTTTCAATTGTTTCTCTATCTGAGCGAGGGTTCCTGCAAGGAGTGCAGTTGAATTGTTTGCAAGGAGTGCGTTGACAAAAAAAGGTTCAAAGGTTTGTCTCTGAAAGCTTAGAGGGATTATCTTTTGTTCTCATTTTCCCAAAGGTGTAGTTAGGCATAGGAGTCGTGAAATGTGTGCACAGACCGAGCTTGTATCCAGGGTTTGAAACCTGAGAATCTATTGAAGGATTGTTGCTGCAAGGATTGTGCGGAGTTAAAGGGGTTCGACACCGAAGTGATTGAGGGTTGCGACAGGAATGCGTGCAGGAGGTTCTTGAAAGGTTTGAAGTCGTGGAATACCTCCAAAGGATTCAAACCTGCTAAGTCATCAAGGGAGGAGAGGAACGGACAAAATTCTTTGTAGATAATTAGCGAAATCCCGCCAGCCGTCCGATTTGATAGAGAAGCAAGGGGGTTATGGTTGTTTCTAGAGTTTCAAGCTCAATAAATCATGAGCCATTGGATCCTCACCCAGTTATCCGTCAGCCGTAGGATCTGGTAGGAGTTGCATGGGGTTTAAACTCTTGCAGGCAGGGTGTAGGTCCCGAAAGGCATCGGGATATCAAAATTAGGGTTATCGAAAACCTCGAGGACAGGAGATTGGGTCACTTTATAGTGAAAAACTTGATTTCGATCTGGACTGTCCATCTTTAGGAGACACATGGAGGAGATTAAGCACCCATCAGTATTTCGGCTATCAGGGTTTTGGAGTTGACAGAGAAACTGTAACATCGGGGAATCGCAAGTCGCGAAATCCCGAGGCTAGATCTGAACCGTCCATCGGTTGGGACACATGGTGGAGATCAAAAGCCATCGATATTTCTTGATTCAACGTTTTGTGAATCCTGAAGACAAGAAACACACACATTTTGGAACTGCGAAGTCCGAAACCCCGATAAGGAGGAAAGTTCAATTGTGGGGCCAGCTGACGGCATTTCAACATAAGGAAGGTTGGGAATTGGAACTTCGGGATTTCCAAGGGAAAGAACCCATAGCATTTTAGTTCCCGAAACCACGAAGTGACGAGGACTGTCCATATTAGAGGGGACGTAGGCAAAAATCTAGGTCTTTGAAGGAAAATCTTGAAAGGGAAACCATTTCGGGAAATCGGGATTTGGAGGATCGTGAATCCGGAGGACAAAGGGTCCATGCATTTCAGCATTCGAAAGTCCGAAATCATGAAAGACTTAGGACTTCGATCATATGAAATAGTGGTCTAATGGACCAAAAGATAGCCACGGGGACTAACCACCATTGAAGCTATTTCGGCATTTCGGGATATCGGAGATTGGGGGATCGAGAAAGTTGAGGTTCTCGACAACGGGGATTGTGAAACCCCGAAACCCAAAATTTCAGTCCGAAAGAGACCAGGTATACACAGAAACTGTGACAAGGGAAAAAGAAGGACCTGTGAATTGGGTTTTTAACAAAGATTCTAGTGAGGAGTCGAAAGAGCCACTTTGGCTTGAAGGTGAAGTTAGAACGATCCAATAAAGACCGGGAGGTCAGCACAAGGGCCTTTTCCGAGGCAGAGGGTGCATCTACATCAGGTTTGGTATCAGAGCCCAAAAAGGGTTCTTTGCTTTCTGTAGCAAGGAAAAGGAAAATTCACAATGCCGCCAAGAAGAAGGGACAGGCAAACACTCGATTTGCCAGAGGAAAGGGAAATACCAAGAAGAAGAGGTAGGCAGGTGCCTGACCGAGCCATGGCAAGAGAAATGCATGATTTACGTGCTAGACTTGAGGACATGGAGACAACACAGAGGCACACAGTCGGTATTGTGGATCTTAGTGATTCCGAAAGTGAAAATGAAGTTGAACATGAAGAAGAAGAAGTTTCAGCGGAAGATGTTGCAAATGAACGCTTGATTAGAGCTGTCTCAAGGATGGGTGCTAGGGCAAAAATGGACATCCCAGTTTATGAATGAAACCTACAAAAGAGCTTCTAGACTGGGTTAGAGCTCTGGACACTTATTTCCACTATGAAGATGTCGAGGAAGACAAGAAGGTCAGAGATGCCATCATAAGGCTGAAAGGACATGAAACATTGTGGTGGGATGAAATACAAGCTGACAGACGCTGCAAAGGCTAACAAAAAATCAAGATTTGGGATAGGATGAATGCATAATTTGAGAAAGAAGCTGATGACAGTGAAGGAATATACTGAATAATTCTACAGGTTGAACATCAGGGCAGGTCATCGGGAAAGCGATGATGAAAAGGTTGCCAGGTACATGAATGGATTGAGGTACGACATTCAAGATGAGATGAGCATGGAAACCATATGAACGGTGGAAGATGCTTATTAGATGGCTCTAAAGGCTGAAGAGAATCTGAGCCAAAAGAAGGGTCAAAGAAGGCGAGGCAGAAGTCAAGCCAGGGGCAAATTAGTTTTCCAGGATAAAAATCAGAAACCCAAGGAGGACTAGAAGAAACCTCAGGCTCAAACTGAAAGAGGTGGAACCTCACAACGAGGAAAATATGCTGAACAGAGAGGGAAACATACCAAACAAAGAGGATATTATGCTGATAATAATATTTTTCCTCGTACTAAGGGTGGAGGAAGAGGAAGAGGTGGAGTAATAAAGTGCTTCACGTGTGGAAAAAATGGACACAAATCTTATGAATGTCCAGACAAGAAGAAAGAGAGTGGAGAGATTCACATCGCCGAAGCACAAAGGTAGAATGTTGAGGCAGAGGATGCTGAAGGTGGAAGATCACTAATGATGCGAAAAGTTCTCTTAACACCAGAGAAAGAAGTGGAGAGTTCAATCCAAAGAAATAGACTTTTTCGAACTGCTTGCAAAACCAAGGACAGGGTATGCAAGGTCATTGTGGACAATGGTAGCATAGATAATCTCGTTTCAACAAAGATGGTAGAAAAGTTGGAGCTTGGAGACGAGTGAACATCCGAGTCCATATAGAGTTTCATGGCTACAAAAAGGCCATCAGGTAAATGTCACTAAACAATGTTTAGTTGAATTTAAGATAGGAGGATATAATGATAAGATACTCTGTGATGTTATTCCCATGGATGTTTGTTATTTATTGCTGGGTAGACCGTGGCAATATGACAAAAATGTGATTCATGATGGGAGGATGAATACATACACCCTAGAGAAGAATGGGAGAACTCACATGTTGCTTCCAATCAAAGATAAGGAAGTGAAACCTAAAGTAAGTAACACTGTACTTCTCATGAGTGGGAAGGAACTCCTTAACGAGGTCAAGAAGAAGGAGGAACCACAATTCTTTGTGGTCAGGAAACCGATGATTGTTTTAACCAACACAAGGATAAATGATTTACCAGAAGAGGTTCAGGAACTGCTGGAAGAGTTCGCTGACATAGTAGTGGATGAACTACCTCGTTCATTGCCACCAATCAGAATTGTGAGTCATCATATTGATCTCATACCTGGAGCTAGTCTACCAAACAAAGCAGCGTACAGATTAACACCGCAGGAGAATGAAGAGGTCAAAAGACAAGTCCGAGATTTGTTGGATAAAGGGTTGGTTAGAGAAAGCTTGAGTCCATGTGCTGTTCCGACAGTACTCAGTCCAAAGAAAGACATAGGCTAGAGGATGTGTACTGATTCAAGGGCAATAAACAAGATAACCATCAGGTACAAATTTCCATTGCCAAGGATGGATGATTTGATGGATTGCTTAAGTGGAGCAATTTTTTTTTCGAATATTGATTTGAAAAATGGATATCACCAGATTCGTATGAGAGAAGGTGATGAGTGGAAAACAACCTTCAAGACAAACGAAGGATTGTATGAATGGCTTGTTATGCCGTTTGGTTTAACAAATGCACCAAGTACCTTCATGAGGTTGATGAACGAAGTCCTGAAGGAATTCATCGGAAAATTTTTCATTGTGTATCTGGATGATATACTAATCTTCAGTAAAACAGAGGCAGAGCATCTAAAACACTTAGCTACAGTGATGAAGAGATTACAACAAGAGAAGCTGCTGATAAACATGAATAAATCTTCATTCATGAAGAAATAACTCATCTATTTGGGTTTTGTTATTTTTGCAGATAAATTGAGGATGGATCCAGATAGGGTGGAAGTGATTGAGAATTGACCATCACTGAAGAACATATTTGAGGTGAGAAGTTTTCACGGATTGGCTAGTTTCTACCGGAAGTTCATCAAAAATTTCAGTGGAATTAACGCACCGATGATGGACACAGTGAAGAAAAGACATAAATATTTTCACTGGACAAAAGAGGCCGAGAAGATCTTTAATCTATTGAAGAGGAAAATCACAGAACAACCAATTCCAGTGTTGCCTGATTTCAAAAAAATATTTCAAGTGAAATGCGATGCAAGTGGATTTGCAATAGGGGTAGTCTTGAGTCAAGAAGACAGGCCAATAGCATACTTCAACGAGAAGCTGAATGAAGCGAAGGTGAAGTACTCCACATATGACAAGGAGTTTTATGCTATCATTCAGGCATTGAAGAAGTGGAGACACTATTTGATTTCGAAGGAGTTTGTCTTATACAGTGACAATCATGCACTACAGTTTGTGACTCAACAGGAAAAGTTGAATCAAAGACAGGTAAAATGGGTTGAATACATGCAGAATTTTACTTTTGTAATTAAGCATATTTCTAGAACTGCTAACAAGGTTGCTGATGCTTTGAGCAGGAAATGTTTGCTGTTGCAGGAGTTCAGAGTTAAAATACTGGGTTTTGATGACCTCAGGTACATGTACAGAGATGATCTAGATTTTAAGAAGGCATATGAAATAGCTGAGAATCCAATTCTCAGATATAGAAGCCAATGGACATAATACATGATCCAAGAAGGATTGCTGTTTAAAGGTAATCAACTTTGTATTCCAAAATGCTCCATGAGGGAGAATTTGCTGAAGGAGAAACACAGTGGAGGATTGGCCAGGAACTTTGGTCATGACAAGACATTCAAAAAACTGAATGAGTCATATTTTTGGTCGGGAATACGAGCATATGTCAAGAGATTCGTGGACAGATGCATAATTTGCCAGCATTCGAAAGGAAAGAGACAAAATGCAGGATTTTATCAACCATTGCCAATACCTGAGAGGCCGTGGGATGCAGTCAACATGGATTTCATATTGGGGTTGCCAAGAACACAAAGAGGATCTGACTCAATCTTTGTGGTGGTGGATAGATTTTCCAAAATGGCACACTTTATTCCATGTCAGAAAACTAGTGACGCAACTCACATTGCGAATATGTTTTTCAAAGAAG
Source organism: Picea engelmannii (assembly GCA_009831015.1). NCBI lineage: Eukaryota > Viridiplantae > Streptophyta > Pinopsida > Pinales > Pinaceae > Picea > Picea engelmannii. The sequence continues at coordinate 41,965 of ML837129.1, read as the reverse complement.
TCATTCGACTTCACGGCTTACCAAGGAGCATAGTTTCAGATCGAGACACTAAGTTCGTGGGACACTTCTGGAGGACCTTATGGAAGAAGCTGGCAACTAACTTGTCGTTCATTTCAGCTTATCATCCTCAGACGGATGGACAGACATAAGTGGTAAACAAGAGTTTAGGATACTTGTTGAGGAGCTTGGTGACAGAACACCACAACCAATGGGACAACATATTACCACAGGCAGAGTTTTCTTATAACGACTCAATTAACAGAAGCACAGGACAAAGTCCATTTCAAATTGTTTATGGCATGCAACCGAGAGGAATTTCTGAGCTGAGAGATTCAGAACAGATTGCGACTAGGAGCACTAGTGCAAAAGACTTCATAGAGGCGATGAAAGAACTTCACAACCAGGTGAAGGAGCATTTACAGAACTTGAGCCAGGAGTATAAGCGAAGGGCAGATCAACACAGGAGACAACTTCAGTTCGAGGTTGGTGATTTGATTCTGGCACATCTGTGAAAGGAAAGGTTTCTAAAGGGAACATATAACAAACTGAAGATGAAGAAGATCGGACCATGTAAGGTCTTGAAGAAATTTGGGGTAAATTCTTATGAGATTGAATTACCCGATGGGATCAGAATTTCTCCGATAGTCAACGTCTCAGATTTGTACCCATACAAAATTGAGGAAGTAGGAACAAGTGATGAAAAACCAGAGATCCAGTGGACAAAGCAAATGCCTATTGCAGAGAATCCACAGATGGAAAGCATACTAGACAAAAGAATTAGCAAGAAGACTAGAAGAAAACAATACTTTGAATACTTGGTCAAGTGGAAAGGACATCCAGTTGAAGATGCCAGCTGGGAGAATGAAGTAGAGATTCAGAAGCATGGACACACCGTACGAGATCTCATGGACAGGAGCCCATGAAAATTTTCAAGCAAGTGAGTATGATGCAGGAGCATCACCAATGTCAAGCGAGCGTGGGGCAAGTGCCAACACATCTTAGACACATAATAAATTATTTAAAAACTTTTGAAGATAAATGCACCAAAACGTAAATGTGATAGTTAAGGAGAGGTGTACTTATATATTGTAAAGGACCTTGAGCGATCTTCTCTCGTCCATAGTAGGTAGAAGGCATTTATGTTAGTAGGTAGCTTTGAATTCTCAGAGTTGACAATTTTAGGAGTGGAGGGAAAACGGATATAGACACCCTCATTGTGTAATTGTAACATAGATGGAGGATGCCAATTGAGAGCAGAGTAGTGGAGAACATTACCCAGAAGGAGAAGAGAGCATACAAAGCTGAAATAGAGACACTGTAATTGAAGAACACCCATGTACAGAGATTAAGTTAATAGAAGAAGTCTTAATTCAGATTCATGGCGTTGTAGTTGTTTCTTGTATGTGTATGCTGAATGGTATGTTCATAATTTTACTCCTTCTGTTATACATTTGCTTTCTATGCTGTGTATGGATGATTCTTGTTAAATGTTTGAATTCTGAGAGAGAAAGAGTTAGGAAATGAGTTTTAATTATTTCTCTATCTGAGCGAGGGTTCTTGCAAGGAGTGCAGTTGAATTGTCGGCAAGGAGTGCGTTGACAAGAAAGGGTTCAGAGGTTTGTCTCTGAAATCTCAGAGGGATTAGCTTTTGTTCTCATTTTCCCAAAGGTGCAGTTAGGCACAGGAGTCATGAAATGTGTGCACAGACCGAGCTTGTATCCAGGGTTTGAAACCTGAGAAGCTATTGAAGGATTGTTGCTGCAAGGAGTGCGCGAAGTTAAAGGAGTTCAACACCGAAGTGATTGAGGGTTGCCACAGGAATGCGTGCAGGAGGTTCTTGAAAGGTTTGAAGTCATGGAAGACCTTCAAAGGATTCGAACCTGCTAAGTCGTCAAGGGAGGGGAGGAACAGAAAAAATTCTTTGTAGAGAATTAGCGAAATCCCGCCAGCCGTCCGATTTGATAGAGAAGCAAGGGGGTTACGTTTGTTTCTAGAGTTTCAAGCTCAGGAAATCATGAGCCGTTGGATCCTGACCCAGTTATCCGTCAGCCGTAGGATCTGGCAGGAGTTGCATGGGGTTTAAACTCTCGTAGGCAGGGTGTAGGTCCCGAAAGGCATCGGGATATCGGAATTCGGGTTATTGGAAGCCTCGAGGACAGGAGATTGGGTCACTTTATAGTGAAAACCACGATTTTGATCTGGACCGTCCATCTTGAGGAGACACGTGGCGGAAATCAAGCACCCGTCGGTATTTCGGCTACCGGGGTTTTGGAGTTGATAGAGAAACTGTAACATCGGGGAATCGCAAGTCACAAAATCTCAAGGCTGGATCTGAACCGTCCATTGGTTGGGACACATGGTGGAGATCAGAAGCCATCGACATTTCGGGATTCAAAGTTTTGCAAATACCGAAGACAGAAAACACACACATTTCGGAACTGCGAAGTCCGAAACCCCGATAAGGAGGAAAGTTCTATTGTGGGGCCGACTAACGTCATTTCAACATAAGGAAGGTTGGGAATCGAAACTTCGGGAGTTTCGAGGGAAAGAACCCATAGCATTTTAGTTCCCGAAACCGCAAAGTGATGAGGACCGTCCATCTCAGAGGGGACGTGTGGCAACAATCTAGGTATTCGAAGGAAAATCCTTAAAGGGAAACCATTTTGGGAAATCGGGATTCGGAGGATCGGGAATCCTGAGGACAAAGGGTCCATGCATTTCGGCATTCGAAAGTCCGAAATCACGAAAGACTTAGGACTGCGATCATATGAAATAGTGGTTACATGGACCAAAATATAGCCATGGGGACTAACCGCCATTGAAGCTGTTTCGGCATTTCGGGATATCGGATATCGGGGGATCGAGAAGGTTGAGGTTCTCGACAACGGGGATCGCGAAACCCCAAAACCCGAAATTTTGGTCGAGAAGTGACCAGGTATACGTAGAAACTGTGACAAGGGGAAAAGAAGGACCCGTGAATTGGGTTTTTAAAAAAGATTCTAGTGAGGAATTGAAAGAGCCACTTCAACTTGAAGGTGATGTTAGAACGATCCAATAAAGTCTGGGAGGTCAGCCCAGGGGCCTTTGTAGAGGTAGAGGGTGCATCTGCGTCACACCAATAGAGCTCAATATTGATTGCATACAACAGGCATCCAATGATCATATTGTGGAAAATAAGGTCAAGGGAACTTGCCAGCAAAGGATCCATCTTTATTGAGTTGTCAAAGAAGGACAACTCCTTCACCAAGGCAAGTGGCTCACCTGGGGCCAAGTTCAACAAAAAATTCCTCATCTAATGGGGGCACTCAATGCAATGGAGACCATTGCTTTCCAAGGGGGGATGGTTGATCTATATGCATGTCTATGGCCTCCCACCTATTCCAATTGGATCATTTTGGCATTTTTCCAGTTCGACAACTTTTTCCTAGTTTTCGGGTCCCCGACTTCCGGGGCCATTTTGGGGCCCTAAACAACATTTTTAGGGCTCGCCACAATTATTATGTGTGGGAATTGCCACTGGAAATATATGTATTCCTCGTATAGACCTTTTAAATGGGATATCATGTGCCTAAAATGAAGGTCGTATGTAAAAGTTACGACTCTGGGAAGTTGATGTATTAACTTACCCAAAGGGGGCCCACATGACTTTTGGCGCTTCATCTCCTAGGGTTAGGTTTTTGGATGTCTAGGGTTTTTGACATTCCTGTTTATTGTAAAAATTCCTTGAGATCCTCATTGTAATCATCTTCTTGAGAATGAGCGCAACCGTTACATCTCTTCTCAGAGATAAGCCGCCACCATTCTAGCAAGCTTGTTTTCTGCTGCATTTTACAGTTTTAGCTTATTTTCTTATTGGATAGAAACCAATTTTAATGTATATTTGTTATTTTGTGTTAAGCATCTTTTGATAATAATCTATATTCCTTTCATTATGCTCATAAAATCTGGATCAAAATTCCTGGCATTGATCCTCATATTGTCGTGCATGAGATTAAAACATATGATGGAGCCAAGCCTATTCGACAGAAGCTCTGACTAGTTAATCCATGAAATGAAGCTGCCATTAAGGAAAAGGTTGAAAAATTACTTTGTGTTGACTTCATCTATCCAATTTCCTTGACTGAATGGGTATCCAATCTCATTCCAGTCACTAAAAAATAGGGAGCAATTGGGGTTTGTTTAGATTATAGGGATTTGAACAAGGCTCGTCCTAAGGATAATTATCCTACCCAATTCATTGATCAAATTATCGATGAATATGTTGGCAGTGAAATATTTTTGTTCATGGATGGTTTCTTTGGCCATAATCAAATCCAGATCAAATTGGAAGATCATCAAAGACCAACTTCATTTGTCCTTGGGGTACTTTTGCTTATAGGAAAATGCCATTTGGTCTTAAAAATGCTGGAGCCACTTTCCAGTGGGCCATGTCATATGATTTTCACTACTTCAAACACATCATTGAGGAATACTTAGATGACTTGGATACTCATTCAAAGTGGCATGAGGATCATCATAGTCACATAAAGTGCATATTTTGTGTGATTTATGGGTGATTACAGGGATTTATTGTATCCAAGTATGGGATCATGGTTGATGCTTCGAAGGTCGAGGAAATATTCTAATTTCCTCCTCCATGAAACATACACCAACTTTAAAGTTTGTAAGCAAAGGTAAAATTTTAGTGAAGAATCATAATTAATTACACTAAGATAACAAAAGGATTCATGTGCCTTCTAAAAAATGGTGTACCTTTTGTATGGAACGACCAAGTGAAACACACATTTGAAGCATTGAAGACGACCTTGATGTCAACTCGACTACTAAGTCCTCCAAACTACAATCATGAATTTTTACTCTATCTCGCGACATTTGAATCTACCATTGGTATGGTGCTTGTCCAATAAGACAATTCGTAAAATGAGCATATGATATATTATCTTAGTAAGGTTATTGTTGGTTATGAATTGCGCATTTGCATGTCAAAAAGTTTGCATTGGAAGCTGTTCATGCTATACAATAACTTAGGCACTACATTTTTCTTAGGAAAACAATTGTTATCATATAATCTAACCCAATGCAACATTTCTTGACCCGTCAGATCATTAGGCGGAAATACTCCAAATGGATTGTTATCTTACAAGAGTTTGACCTAGAGTCTGTAACTTCAAAATCTAAGAAGTCATTAGCCTTTACAGATTTAATGTTTGAGCTTCCTAGATTTAGAAAAGAAATCATCGTTAATGATTCATTGATTGATGAGTCATTATTCCTCATTGAATCTTTTGATCCTTGGTACATGGATGTTTGGATATATCTCCAAATCCAATGCTTTAACCCTCAATTATATACATATGAGTGTCGACGTATACACCATCAATCCAAACATTACATTGTCATTAGTGACACTCTTTATCGATGTGGGGTATATTTGGTATTGTATTGATGCCTCTTCCATGAAGAAGTTGAGTGTGTTTTAAATGATTTCCATGTCAGAGCATGTGGCTATTATCTTTCTGGTCTTTCCACTTCCCAAAAGACAAGGTAGGTTTGGGATTCCTAAAACCATTATTACAGATCACGGGTCACATTTTTGCAAAAAAATGATGACTGAACTAGCAACGAGGTTGGATTTTTGTCCTTATTATCCTTGGGATAATGGTCAAGTAGAAGCTGCCAATCATGTTTTGAAGACAAGGATCAATAGGATGGTAGGGAAACACAAAACAAACTGGTACCTTATACTTTTATCAACATTACGTGCATATCAAACCCCCAAAAAAAGTCCCACCGATTTCACATCGTTTCAACTTGTTTATGGAGTGGAGGCAATATTGCCTATTGAATTTAGAATCCCTTCGCTAAAATTAGTCGTAGAACTCTTTCCCCATACTTATGTTGAGGAAGAACATCTCTTATATTTGGCCCATATAGATGAAACTCATTGTGAAGTTGCAATGGCCAATGTGACTCATACGAAGCATGTCAAAGTTCAATATGATAAAAGTGTTTGTCCTCATGTCTTCATGGAAGGTGACTTGGTTTTGGTTTATGATCAAGACCATGACAAGTTAGGTGCAACTAAACTCGAACCCCTATGGCATGGTCCTTACATCGTTAGTTGTGTATTGCATAAAGGTGCTTACATGTTAATTGATTATGAAGGAAACACTTTTCTGGAGCCTTTCAATGGGCTCTATCTCAAGACATATTATGCATAAGATGAAAGGTTTCATAATGCTTTGTATATAATATATTTTTAGTGGATTATGTGGTGTAAGTGATTTTATTTTTGTGTACACTTTTCTCCAGTTCGATACTTATCATGCTTGGCGTTTGATTTGCAAATGTTAGCAGATACCCCGGTCTATGTAGGATTCACAAATGACGCCAACTGTAGTACCCAAAACATAGTTTCCATTGTTTGGGTGATATTTTCACCCACAAATAAACTAGAGAGGCCAGGGAGAATATGACTTGGTCCTTAAACCAAAAACATTGTGGAATATAGTGTGATCATCAAGCTCTTTTCCAAAGCCATTGCTCTTAGCTTCCGCAGGTTAGTTGTACATTTGGATTCCTAGTTAGTGGCATCGCAATTGAACAATGTTTATTTGGTAAAAAATCCTACATTGTGTAGAAAGTTCTCAAGGGTGGGCCTTCTTGAGAGGCATTTTGAGTATATTTTTTAGGATCATGTTCCAATAAATTCAAACACATTGGTCGATTTGTTAGCTAATTATGTGCTAGATTTTCATTTGTCACATTAATCAAGCATTAAAAATCTAGCATGCATGCACATAAAACATGGATTTCCAAGCACATAATTTGAAACCATAAGTAATATCCGAACCATATGTATATAAAATACATAGCCAATACATCATGTCCAAAATCCAAAATAAAAAAAAATTCAAAAATCAAACACACGGTCTTATTATTACTTGGTCTAGATGAAATGGAATTGTGTTAGTGGCATCTCTCACAATTTGTGTCGGTAGTTTCAAGAGGTGAGTGTTTTATGTTTTCAGTTACTTATGATTCATGCTTTGTTATTGATTTTATGAGATTTCACTACATAATTTAACCTGGGATCTAGTATTTCTGGACGATTTTTTACAGGACTCATTGATGATGTTTTTGGCACTTTCTGTGGTGACATCCACTAAACCATGGGGTATGTGTTCTAATATGAAATATAGGGATATGTTTTTCCCTGCAATACAATCTTGCATTATTAACCATCACTTTTTCTATCACAATGCCTTAGGTTCGATCTTGGTAGGTTGCAATAATAGCCTCTCTCATTTGCATGTCGTAACTTGTGCGATAGTGCCTACCCTTCATGGGTGCCCTAGTTAGCATTCCCTTTTTTGTTTGATGTCCATGATATGAATATTTTTAGGCCCGAGAACCCTTATTTAGACCTTCCACGACTAAAATTTGAGCCTCATTCTTCTCTCTTAATATTTTTTTGGCCATGTCCTGAAGGGGTTACCATCATCGTTTATGTTGCTTAATTGTTGCATATGCATATTGCCACTAATGTCCGAGTGCCTACTGCTACAATGTTGTTTTATTTTATCCCACTTTCTGCCACTATAGTCACTCTTGACCTCTTGCTATTTGCATTTATTTACCTCTATTTTGCAACCCTTATCCTCAAAGAAAACTACTATGAGTGGACATCTCTTGCCAAGTACCTTTTCTGCATTCAATTTGCATAGATATATTCCACACCCTTTGAACATAGATGCATGCCATTGAACCACATGTTTTATCCACCTACCTCACTTATAACTCTTTTTCATGCTCGTAAAACCATGAAAAAGACATTATCGAGCACACTTTTATCTCTTTTCCGGGCTCATAAAACCATGGAAAAGACATTATCAAGCATACTTTTATCTCTCTTTTGTGCTCATAAAAACATAAGAAGACACCAAAAAAAAAAAAAAAGAGTGGGAGGATTATCTTGATCTATATTCAGTAAAGTGGTAGCAGTCAGTGGTTTTCACACTTGAACATGGAACCTATTTGTGTCCTTGTCTTATAGTTCAGTTATAACTTGCTTAGGAGTCGTGCCATGATGATGAGTCATATACTCCTTTGGCTGGTTACTCTTATAGTCACTATGGAGAGTGCTTCAATGCCTCATGCATTTTTTCACTATGTCATTGGTGCTCTTGATTCAATGCTACCAAGTTATAAGTATGTCATGCTATATGTTCAAGGGAAGTAAAGACTAAGTCAACCATTTTGCAGTCTTGTCAACCTTTCATGTCAGCCATCCCTATATCAATTGTACTTCGTGATTCTATCTATTCGTAACATATATATGTATTCATTTTGTGTATATTGATGGGGTATATATTAAGGCCCTCCTTTGACGAATCTCTTTCTATTGACACCAACACATTATCTCAAAAAGGGATCTAGAAACTAGCTAGTCCCTTGGAACTTGCAGTGATCAATTGCAGGATTCCTCACAATCAACAATGGGTTTACCTCATTGACTCATGATTAGTCGATTCTACGAGTGTTCGAAACTAGCTACTCTATTCACATTCGCTATATTATACTAAGTACCTTGGGGTCCATTTTCATTGTTGGTGGGTCCCCTCGCATTTATTAATGGTATACCTTAATAACTGGTAATAAGACAATTTCTATGATGCTCGACATCAACTCATCTATTCACATGATGTAGAATCATACCATCGATGGGGTTGGACTGAAGACCTTGGGCTTCAAGGGAATCACCCATTTATACTACCACTCCCAAGTTCCAATGGGTTATATCACTATTGCATGAGTACTCTGAAGACCACATTGACACTCTCATTGGTGCTATATGTCTTCCTAATGTATATTGTGACATTGATCCACATTGTATTTAATCGTGGCTATAATTTGTTTTATGACATGGATCCCATGTGTACTTTTTCGTGGCCATGGTCTTGCATATCATTTCATGGATCTACAATGTATTGTGTTGGTGGTCATGCTTTTTCCTACATCCAAGCATGTGTATTCCCACCTTGAGTATGATCTCTCTCTCTCTCTCTCTCTATATATATATATATAGTGTGTGTGTGTGTGTGTGTGTGATTGGTTGGGAACTATTTGCATGCAATTCTTGGTTCCTTTATCTACAAGCTCCTTCCTTATGCCACTCTATTTCCATGTACTTTGGTAATGTATTTCAACCAACAATTCCTCTTCTAACATCATACATTAGAGGGAATCTGTTGGACTTATATTTGTTACCCTAAGCCTCACAAAGGACCTACTGATGTCATCTTCTCTAAATCACATGCTTTTACCAACAAAAAACCATATTTTAAACACTGGTTGCTCTTTTCCTATATATAAGAGTGATCGATCACTTTTTGCACCACTGTAAGGAATGACCAATTGCTTGTTTCCTCACTGCAACAAGCGAATGATCCTATAACCTTATAGATCTGATGAGTTATGAGGAGATCCATGAAGGATGGGTTGGCCATGATGCATCACTAGCTCTGGAACTTGTCCATGACTTGTTTTCACAAATTTCTAGGCTTTGAAGTTATCTCTAAGCCTCCTCCATCATTATATAAAAGAAGGGAAAATCAAGGGGTAAGGGAGTTCAATCCATCACAACCTTATGTTGCCAGAATATACCCGGAGATACATCCTTGCTGCTATTTTAATAGCTAATTGTTGGTACATCGATATTTGAGAGGGCTAAGGAGGAGTCTCAGGAATTTGGATCCAGAAGGCACTTCAATGGTTTCAAAGGTAACACATATCATGCTGTGATTTCTTTACTTTTAATATATAGATCTATGGTATTTCCCCACTTCAATGTGTGTGATCTATGTTATTTCATACTATATATTGATAGCTCTAATTTGTCTTGAGGAAATTATATTAGATATATTTTCAAACTAGCTTTATTTCATTCTAAGTAAGGTTGAGAAGGGTATATATTGTTGTATGTGTGTGCAAATGTTTAATTGCAAGATCTTGGATTTCAGGATGAAAGTTGCATCAACTTGGATACAATAGGAAAACCACTGGTTAAAGGTAAGATCTATTCTCCTCACTTATTAGTATAGATCAATCTTTCCAATCATATCTACTAGAAAATCCATTGTGTTCTATCCATAGGCTGTCATTCAACTTAGTCAAGTCAGTGAGAGGTCTCACTTATCTGTAGGAGATATTCTCTAACAATAGTGACATGTGGACTTTCAAGAAGATTCTAGAAGGTACAAAACCATAAGACTAATTGAGGGTTGATGCATACAAAATCCCTAACCCTAGACAACTATTAGACTATGTTAAATATTGGACCACTAGGAGGAGAGGAAATTCCATTATTTTAGCATTGTAAAGGAGGAATTAAAAGCATAACAAAGGAGGAAGAATATATTATAGTAGCCTTCTAGGCCACAATGTCATAGGCAACTCTGTAGTGAGTGCCCCTTTCTTTGTATTTACATTTTCATAACAAAATAAAAAAAGAGTATACTCACATTCTAGCTGGATTTTCTCCCGTATTGGGTTTCCTAGGATACATCTTGCATTCATTTGTGAGGATGGTGTTTTCATTTGCCTATTCTTTCATTTTTTTAATTTGAGTTACTTTCATAAATTTGAGCAAAATATTGTGACAATAAAATTTGAGATCTAAGGAAATAAACTTTCATAATAAAATGTTTCAATATCATACAAGACCTATGGTGATATATTATTCTAGTGGAATATCCATGACAATTTATATATTTTATTGGTACTAGAGCAATTTTATTTTGGGTATTTTTGGGAAGTTTCTGAATATAGGCATTGGTTTAATAAGGAAGTTGCAGAACCCTATCCATGGTGGATGAGTCCAATCATAAGAACCCTTAGGATGTAGTGGAATAGATATTTGGGAAGATGGAAGAGCAAGTCATTTATATCTCTTGCAACATTTCCCTCCTCATGGTGGCTCTAATGAAGAATTTTAGACAATTTACGAATGATCTTGGCTCTAACTCAAAAGTTGGATTAGATGAGAAACTAAGAGAAAGTGAAGACCCATAAAAATAGTCAAAAAAATAGCATGAGAAAGAGCAATCAAGTTCCAATGACATCACTCCTTAACAAACCCTATTTAAATTGGAAGAAAAAGTGGACATCAAGCTCTACCAAGGTGATATTAATGTTGTTAAGTTGAATAATTGGTTGGAACAATTAGAAGTGTATTTAAATGTCCATAGTATAGATGAAGAATAAAAATTTTCATTTGCTTGACTGAAACTAGAGGGAAGTGTACTAACCTGATGGGAAATCCACACAAAGACACTTAGGCTAAAGGGTGATCCACAAGTAACTAAGTGGGAGGTGTTTAAAACCCTCATCAAATTCCAATTTAACTCTCCTGGGTATGTAGAGACAAGGGCACAATCTGCCAGAGTGCACCATCGAGTTTAGGAATATGGCCATCATGTTGGGTATCTCTCCCAAGAGGCGAGATGAAATCCTCAAGTATCTAGGGGGCTCTACAAAGTCATTTGGGAAAGGAAATGATGATTCTCTTCAACCCAAAGATTGTTGATGAGGCCTATGTGTAAGCATAATACCTTGGGGAAATAGGCCATAAGAAAGAGAAACAAAGTGATTCTAAACAAAAACACCATCACGATGCTTCCAAGGAGGGGAAGAAGAAGAATAAGTACACACCATGTACACCAAGGTGAGCATGGAACATAAATACAAGATATATAATAGAGATAAGTTACACAATAAATTCTTAAAGAATAGGAGAACCTCATCCAAATACCCAAATACCCAAATGCAACATGAGTGGGCCTAATGGTTAAGAACATATGCTTCCTCCTAAGAGGTCACAAGTTCAAATCCAGAGGGGGGTAGGGTATGTATACCTCCATAGACTTTACTAGTCAAATTGCTGGGCGGAGGGGATCCCTTGTCCCACAAACAAGGGGGTTTCATACACCAATTAGGTGTCTAGCTTGGTCGTGACCTTAAAATTAGATTATTATTATTATTAGTATTATACATCACAATTCACATGTCCTGCATAATGACTACATGATCTCTATATATAATTATTCACACATTACATATGTGTCCCGTTTATTATTAGACTAACCCTATTACATAAACATTTACACATTACATGTACATTTAACCCCATATATGCCCTCCCTTGGGGTCATATCATATACATTTAACCCCATATATTCCCCCTATGTGGTCATATTATGTAAAAACAAGAAAATGGAAACCACTGCACATCAATGCAAGGATCCAAACAACCATTGAAACCATTGTAATATCGATGGTCATGCCAAAGATAAGTGTTGGAATCTACATCTAGAGATGAATCCAAATAACCACAATAAGGATTCTAATAAGAAGAGCTTGTTGGGGATGGATTCATAAAACTAGGTAGAGAGAAGCTTAGATGTGGATGAGAATATTGTCCGCACTTCAATGTAGAAGGAGGTGAATTTGAGTAGCCTTCATTAGAAGGAAGAGAAGGAGATGAAAAAACACTTCCATATTAATATCTGTGACAAAAACACCAAGGTAGATGTTCTATTTGATTCCAATTCATAGGACAACCTCATAATAGTCGATATGGTCAACAAGCTTGGGTTGGAAGTTCATGATCATCCTAGCCCATATCCATTGGGATGGGTAAACAAGGATGCTAAAATCAAGGTCATGAAATAGTGTAAGATCAAGTTTTCTATAAGTGCATATTTTCTTGATGAAGTGGAGTTAGATGTAGTACCCCTTGACGTGCATGGTATCGTGTTTGGGAGCCCCTACGTGTATATGAGCGATGCAATATTCATAAGGAGAGAAAAACCATACTACCTGATCAAGGATGGGAAATCTTACATCATCAACACAGATAAAGGTAAGTCAAATATCTCTATATTAAGTTCCAAATAAACCAAAAAGTTGATCATTTATAGTAAGGGGTATGTATTGATTTTCTTAAGAGAGAATCAACCAAGTGATGAATCAGTAAGAGTAAATACATCCCTGGACATATGTACTAAATAGTATAAACATTTGTTGGAGGAGAAGTGGAGTTAGATGTAGTACCCCTTGACATGTGAAGTGTCATGTTTGGAAGCACCTACATGTATATGAGGGATGCAATCTTCATAGGTAGAGAAAATCAATACTACATAATCAAGGATGGGAAATATTACATCATCAATGCAGACAAAGGTAAGTCAAATGTCTCTCTATTTAGTGCAAAAAAAAACCAAAAAGTTGATCATTTATAGTAAGGAGTATGTATTGATTTTCTTAAGAGAGAATCAACCAAGTGATGAATCAGTAAGAGTAAAGAAATTCCTGGACATATGTACTAAAGAGTAGAAACATCTATTGGAGGAGTTGTTGAAGGCATACATAGGAGTGTTCCATGAGCCTAAAGTGCTATAACTTAAGAGGGAAGTGGAGCATGAGGTACAATTGTTACCTGACTCCCCATTACCCAATATTGGGTTGTATAGATAGTTTATTCTAGAAGCAGACAAAGTGAAGAAATAGTTGCAGTAGTTACTGGAGTAGGAAGTAATTTTACCAAGAACCTCACCTTGTGGGTCACCTATGATCGTAGTACCAAGAAGGATGGAGCTTGACGAATGTGTATCAAATACAAAGATTTGAACAAGATCACACTCAATAATCGATACCCTCCACCTAGGATCTATGATTTGTTAGACCAATTGCAACATGCCAAATACTTCACCAAGTTAGATCTCAAATTGGGATTGTTATCACACAAACTTGCACTTATATAGATAAAGTACGAAAGATCAAGTGTGATCTAGTGTAAGCAAGAGGGAGGCCATTGTCACCTCACCATCCCTCTTTCACTTCAAGCCAAATCTTCTCAAGTTCAAGGTGGTCTCCTTGGATTAAGATTGCTAGGACTTGGGGAAATGAAGCTCAAGGTGATGTGAAGAGTGAGTCTAAGCAAAAAGGTTTTGGTAAGCTTTGAGGTATAAAAAAGGTGGTTGGAGGTTTGGAGATCAATGTATTTTCATTGGGTATATGGAGTCAATGAAACAACTTGAAAGGATGCTAAAATCATAAGGAGGCTTGAATATATAAATCCTAGGATTATCCAATCCTAAGCCTAGCCTTAACCTTCTAGGAAAACAAACCCTAGAGTTTATCCACTCGTAAACCCTAGGTTCCATCATACTTCTTCTATAGTGTCTAGCAAAAGATCAAGTGGAAATAGGTCAAACCCTAGAGTTTATCCACTCATAAACCCTATATTTCAACCTGAAGGATAGGGTTAAGGGACATACAATCATAATCCCTAACTTGACCTCTTATGATTCAATACAATTTAGATGGACAAAACAAGGGAAGGGGATAAACAATATTAATCCTTCCTTATGGTTTCTAGCAAAAATTATCCAAGGAAACACGATAACATGCACTTATCAACACTTTGATAGAGCATCCACTTAGATACCATGAACAAAACATAAATACTTGGAAATAACCCTTACTAGCCAAGTTGTTATGCATGAAAAAGGCCCTAGAACATGAATCATCCACCAAATCATGAAGAAACATCCATAAGTGATCTCCTTGATAAAACTTCCTTAATCTTCCATCCATAGCACAAATCCAAGACAAATGATACTCCAACAAATTTCACAAAATTTTAGACCTCCTAAGGGATTTCTCCCTCATGTGTTGTGGTTCAAATGAGAGGAAGTACACCTCTATTTATAAAGGAGTTTCTTAACTTTCTGTAAATTAAAATATTATTTTCTAAGCTAAAATCCCCTATGCTAGCCTATGGAGGGGAAAAAGGCCCTCTTTAAAAATCAAATAATATAAAATAATATAATTTGGGGGCATTCATGCCACATATACAAGATATAAGGGGCATAAGCCCTAAACGATGATCAATTTACCTAAATGAAGGGAATGGGGGGCTGTGGCGCAACATCCAAACTCCAAATTCCCTTCAAACGCTCCACTCTTCAATAAATCTCCCATAAGGAAGTGGTATGATGTCCTCTAAGTATTCCAAAGTTGTAAACAATATTCAACAATTCATGCAAGAAGAGACCCAAATTCTCCCTTCATATGTGGATAGATGGATTCCAAAGTGGAATGTGTAGCTTTCCAAAACTAGCATTCAATAGGGGTCGGCTCCATATATAGAAATATAGAGGCCCAAGTTAGGTCATACCTAGGCCACATATACTAGTTGATACAAACCATATTTCAGGTTGTCCCTCGACCAAAACTTGTTCTACACACACACACACACAAGGCATCCAAGGTCTAATTTTCAACTCCATCATTGGATGACTTGATCCCTTCACATGTTTTTGGATCCTATCTCTGCTCTATGGTGCATCTTGAATGCCTCCATGCATTCGATCCATTCTTCCATCTCTTCCAACAATACTTGTCTAGTGGCTTTGGTTTCTTTATTACTAGCAACAACAATAGACAAGGAGGCTCGGAAATGATGTCACTGTTTCATCACACTTTCCTAATCAATAGGTAGCATTTTCCATTTATGGCTTTTCTGTTTCTTCCAACAATATCAACTCATTCCCATCTTCAACATTCCCATGTTTTCCATCAGCAAGATTCACATCTAGATTCAAATGAACGTTACCTACATGATGAAAACACTAATATCCATGACCAACATCAATACTTTGCATCCAAACAACAAACTCTTATGGATCATTTTCAGTATAATAATATATCTCAACTTTGTCCCACTGTTGTCTACCATGTATTAGAGCATTTAGTGTGGCCTTACTAACCAATGAAAAGGCTACGAAGAATACTTTATCCCGTATTTTATTTCCCCCAATTCCTAAAATTGTGGGATTATTCATCCACCTGTGGCAATTGCAATCAAATCCAGTTCGACCCCACCAACCCATCAGATTGCTGAAAAATCATGATGCATAAATAAATGATTGGCCTCATGAATGGAACTAGAAAGTTTAGTTGATACCCTATTCAATGTCAATTGGTTGTCCAATTGCCTTGCAACATTCTAGAACAGTAGGATCCCCTAGAACCCAGACTAGGGATGTTGGATTGACACATGGAAGTGCATTTAATGCATCAGTCTCTAGTAAAATCTTGCCTATGAGTACTGCTTGAACAATTATCTTTGCCAACTGGGAATGGGGCCATATCTCCACCTTGATCCAGTGTTGAGAAACATCATCTGCATCATCGGGTGCAAAAACCACCTCCACATCACATACAAGTAAGAAATATTCAGGATTTTGTTCACAATAAATCCTTACACTTTGGCCTTTCTTGACTAAAAAATTCATCACCTATTATAAATGCTCACAAAGAGTTTGGAAGCCTATTATTATTACTACTATATAACTAATAGGTGGGGACCCCAAATATTGAAGGTATAATATTGGTTTTCTAAGATTTTCCTCAGCATGATATACTACAATTTTGTCCTCTCGAAGAAATGGCTCATGGTTATTTTTCTATGCATATGATTGATATTGAAAATATTTACTTGCATTCGAGTACAAATAATAAAAAAATCTTGATGTATTCTAGTAGCATGGAAGGGTACTTGAGAGAAATTTCCAAGTCCAAGCATGTGGTTTAAATTTTGAATTCTAAAATATATGGCAGACAAGTTGGCTATTCAATCCCAAATATATTATTTGACAACATATATCATAGTTTGTATATTTTGAAGAAAATATTTTTGGTCAATACATGACCACATGGTTTTTATATACGTCTTAAATACCATAGGGCTCAATATATGGAGATTACATATACCATAGCTTGTGTTAATTTGGGTCATATTGTGATGGGAATCACCACAAGTTGTTTAAAAGTTTGGTTTTTATGATTGAAACAACATATTGGAGGTAATACTTTGCATGGAAGAACACCAATGTATGACTTATACTCAGATTGAGGTATACAATATGCAACTTGTGTTAGGTTTATTGTTGGCATTTGGTAACGACCTCACATATGATATAGTGTTATCTTGGTCAATATATATTACATGTGGTATATGATTGATGGATATCACTCGTTTCGAGGTTATGAGTTATGTGGCAACAAGTTCAATCTATATTTGATTTGATATGGTGTAAAGGTCACATATTGTGAGGGTTATGTGTGTTGGATAGACTGTTGAGTCAGCATGCATGCGTAATGGTTTGATGGTTTGGAAAGGTGATTGAGATAGCCATGCATTGAAGGCACCAGAAAGTGGGAATTTACTCCACAACCCTACACACTATCACTTCCTTTTTGCCTTGGTTTTGGGTAATTTTCTCTATTGAAAGTTGAAAAAAAATATTTGAGTTGTGCTTGCCGAGACCTTCGCATTTGGTGGTTTCATAATTTATTATCCCTTCACTTCTGGTTTTAAAGCATCATTGTACAAGGTATGAGATCATAGTTGATTTTGCATCTAGTGTAATACATGTTTACCTTTAAAATATGGTTATATTTGTCTTTGGTAAGTGTTGTTGCGTGGATGGAATTATTCTCTCCCTACTTCAACATTTCTTGAAGAAAAGGAAAGAAAAATATTGATTGTTGGTTGAAGGATAGTAATGTGTTTTGTTTGAATTTTCCATATTTTCACTTTCCATTACAGTTCAAAAAAAAAGGTAGCTCCTTGTTTTCATGCATGAGACTCGAACCTGAGCTCTCTTTAAGTTTTATGGGTGCTGTGGTATTTCTTGGATTGAATAAAATAAAACTTTCTTAGTTTATGAATAAAAATAATGGGTTTAAGACTCAGGTTGACTTCACCAAAGTTTTTAGATTTC
>ML837129.1:12042-24013 GCA_009831015.1 Picea engelmannii | reverse complement strand
CATGAGACTCGAACCTGAGCTCTCTTTAAGTTTTATGGGTGCTGTGGTATTTCTTGGATTGAATAAAATAAAACTTTCTTAGTTTATGAATAAAAATAATGGGTTTAAGACTCAGGTTGACTTCACCAAAGTTTTTAGATTTCACCCTGTCCTTGATATTATATTTGAGTTATGATGCAATTTCCAATCATTTTTTTTAAAAGGAATTAGAACGAGCTCGAATAGCTTGTCTCCTTTGGAAGTATCCATTATTTCAGTTCCTGGTTTGCATGATAGTTTTCTATTTTGAAGAGAATGGGTATGGGTTCAAACCAACTTGATGTCCTTAGCTGTGTGATCATTGGGTTGTACTTAAGTTGCTATTCTGATTATGGTTGGAGTTTTTGACATGGGTTGTGGCTAATTCGTGGCTTGGATTTGGTGCTTGTTATTTGGGTTTATAAAACGATGCATACATTCATCATTAAAATCATTTTCCTTGCTCCTGAACACATTGGTTTTAAAAAGGTGATGGGTTAGAACCCTAACCTTACATTGAGCCTCATGAGCTCGAACCTGGGTCGATAGAATTGCGTGCAATCATGACCTTTCCATTGGGAGCTTAAATTTTTGGGAATTTCAAATCTTAGTTGTGAATTAAATTTTCATATGCATTGGGATGTTAAAGGAAAGTTTAGGGTTTTTAATGTTGGATCAAATATGTTCAAAATAAGTCTAAAATATGACAATATTGAAAACGTATATGTCAAACCCGCAACTGTAGCTTTCCAAAACTAGCATTCAATAGGGGTCAACTCCATATATATAAATATAGAGGCCCAATTTAGGTCATACCTAGGCCACATATACTAGTTGATACAAACCATATTTCAGGTTGTCCCTTGACCAAACCTTGTTCTACACACTCACACACACACAAGGCGTCCAAGGTCTCATTTTCAACTCCATCATTGGATGACTTGATCCCTTCACATGTTTTTGGATCCTATCTCTGCTCTATGGTGCATCTTGAATGCCTCCATACATTCGATCCATTCTTCCATCTCTTCCAACAATACTTATTTGGTGGGTTTGGTTTCTTTATTACTAGCAACAACAACAAACAAGGAGGCTCGGAAATGATGTCACTGTTTCATCACACTTTCCTAATCAATAGGTAGCATTTTCCATTTATGGTTTTTCTGTTTCTTCCAACAATATCAACTCATTCCCATCTTCAACATTCCCATGTTTTCGATCAGCAAGATTGACATCTAGATTCAAATGAACGTTACCTACATGATGAAAACACTAATATCTATGACCAACATCAACACTTTGCATCCAAACAACAAACTCTTTTGGATCATTTTCAGTATAATAAGATATCTCAACTTTGTCCCACTCTTGGCTACCATGTATTAGAGCATTCAATGTGGCCTTACTAACCAATGAAAATGCTATGAAAAATACTTTGTCCCATATTTTATTTCCCCCAATTCTTGAAATCGTGGGACTATTCATCCACCTGTGGCAATTGCAATCAAGTCCAGTTCGACCCCACCAACCCATCAGATTGCTGAAAAATCACGATGCATAAATAAATGATTGGCCTCATGTCTTAGGGTCCTAACCCGCACATAGGTAGATCAATATATTCAGATCTAATAAAGGTCAATATTAATAAAACCCTTCAATAAAATATAATAAGGCAGATGTAAGAAGACCTAATATAAGCTTCCGGTTCTAGAAGGATCTTCCTCTAGATGCTTCTCTTGATAGACATATTTAGTATAAATAAAGGTCGAGGGTATGAAAACCCTAGCTTGGAGATTATTGTAACAGAGTGCTTCTTGATTGGAGGTTGCCCCCTCGAAGAGGCCTGTGAACATTGCTTTCTGAATCAAAGTTCTATTTCTGTTGTTGTTCTTATATCATTCCTGTGTTATTGTGGAGATTATGCTGGATATATTACTATTATTCTGCCATTTCTAGCATTTTATTTCTGTTCTGCATATTTATTATATTCGGTATCTTGCAAGTGGTATCAGAGCACTTTCCTTGGCAGAAATTGTGGGAATTTGTTTTTCAGGGTAGAGACGTATTCCGACGTCTTTAAGCCACAAAGATCTGTCGTTACATGCATAAAACCGTAGTTGAGGGATTCATACACGTAGGAAATACAAGTGGTTCTTAAGTGCACATCTGTTGGCCACCCTTGTAACCCCTGTTGGTACCCCTTCAAGTGGTAGCGCATTAGACAACACCTGTGTACGGATTGACCTAAATTTCCTGAAGCCCTCTTTAGATAAACCTATCGGCCACTGGACTGCTATAGTGTCACCGAGAACAACATTCGGGAAGATACTCTCTAGTACCTGGGTAGTCGGGTAGTACGACTAAGGGTACGGTCTATCCTCCTTAGTTAGTGCCCTGAGATATTTGGCCGAGTACTACTGTTGGACCCCACACGTATATCAGAGAGCTATAGCATAGGGAAAACCCTTGTTTGTAGAACCCTTGAATACCTAACCCTTGGGGGACAGAAACATAAACAAATTAAAATAGACCAGATCTATTGCCATGCAACTATGTTCGGGTTGCCAAGTAAATACACATTTCTTTCTAGTTAAGCATTTGGGGATTTCATCACCGCAACATAACTCCGCAGTTATTTGAGACCTATTCCATTGGATTCATCTCTCTTCCCTTATCACATTCATCCATATCATTTTTCGACAAAATTTTTGACCCCACCCACCCCTTTTCAGTTCACCCATCCTCATGGCTCATACCCATAACCAAGATCTAGAAACTTGCTTCAACACCTTACAATATGGTTTCCTCGAGACCCAAAAAGAAGTGAAACAACTCAGTGCTACTGTTCCCTTCATCGATTCATCCATCAATACAACCATGCAGTCCTCAATAGAGGAAGTCAAACAAGAACTGACCACCCATCTTGAATCTATCTTTGCATCCCTCTGCACCAAACTGAAGATCCCTACAGATGACCATTTCTCTGAAGCACCTCCAAATACCGAAGTCGAACATTCCTCCCATTCCCATACCTTTCAGCACCAACAATTTCAACGTGACCTATGCCTTTCGTGGGTGGATGTGACCAAATTTGATGGCTCGGGCCCCACTGGTTGGGTAACCCAAATGGAACATTATTTCTCTTTATACGACATCACATATGACTTGGCCAAACTCCGATGTGGTGTTCTCCATCTAGATCAAGAACGTTGGCAATGGTGGCAATGGAGAAAAACTTCTCATCAAGGGTATATTTCTTGGACCCAATTTGTGACTGAGCTTTATGAACGCTTTGACACTGACACCAACCATTTGGGCCGTTTGACAAAGTTGAAATAATCCAGAACAGTAGAAGACTTCATAGCTGCCTTTGAACACTTGGCTTTTAAAACAGAGGGCATGACTAATGCTTTCTTTCGAGAGTGTTTTATCAGTGGCCTCAAGGAGGATATTTGGGCCCATGTCCTCATGGCTTGACCCTCGACTTGTGTGGAGGCTACTAAAAGAGATAAAGAAGCACAACAGGTTGTATCATCTCAAAACTGAAAACCCTCCTTTATCCCTCGCCCTAAACCCGTCACTCCCACTACTCACTCCGCCCCATTAAAGATCCAAAAATTGACCAGGGATGAAATGGATGAACGCCAACTCAAAGGCCTTTGTTATAATTGTGATGACAAATATTTCCCGGGCCACAAATGTAAGGAACAAAATCTTTTTATGGCCATCTCTCAGGATATTTCAGAAGAGGATGTTGAAACTCTCCTTGTGTCTTAGTCACCTGAAATCACTGACATAACCCCTACCAAAGTAGAACCCGTCATTTCGCTCAATGCTCTCACTGGATTTTCAGCTCCCCAAACCCTCAAGTTAATCAGTTACATCAAGCATCAGAAGGTCATCATTTTGGTTGATAGTGGAAGCACCCATAATTTTATTCATCGCCGCATTTCCCAAGAAACTCATTACTACATCCATGCTGTCAACAATTTCCAAATCATGATTGCCAATGGTGGTTCCATGAAATGTGGAGGGTGCTGTGAAAATGTGCGTCTCCAAATCCGTGACTACCACCTAAAATCCCATATGTTTGCTATCGACATGGGTGGTTGTGACATTGTGTTGGGTGCCGACTGGCTAAGAACTTTGGGTCCCATTCTCATGGATTTTAAGGCATTAACCATGAAATTCGACCAGGAATGCCACCAATATAAATTCCAAGGCATTACTGCTGGTTCACCTGAGGTCATTAGTTCCCATCACATGGAAAAGCTACTCAAAAAAGGTCATTCTGGTGTCATTGCCCAACTCCATGCCATACAAGCAACAAAGACACCCCTGGTGCCACATGACCTCCAAGCTCTCCTTTCTAAACATCAAATGGTATTTTCCACTCCCCAAGGACTCCCTCCTTCCCGTAGTGTTCGTGATCATTCAAATCCCCTTGTCCCTGGAAGCCTTCCTCCCAATATCTGTCCATATCGCCACTCCTTTTCACAAAAAAATGAAATTGAGAAAATGGTCCAGGAACTCCTTAATGTAGGCATTGTACGCCCTAGTACGAGCCCTTACTCTTCTCATATAGTCATGGTCCTGAAGAAAGAAGGTTCTTGGAGAATGTGTCCTAATTTCCGTGCCCTCAACAAACTGACCATTAAAGACAAATTTCCCATTCTTGTCATTGATGACCTCCTGGATGAATTGAGTGGCGCCCAATTCTTTACTAAACTTGATCTTCGCTTGGGCTATCACCAGATATGTATGAAAGAGGAAGACATTCCCAAGATGACCTTTCGCATTCATGAGGGCCACTATGAGTTTTTGGTCATGCCCTTTGTCTTGTGTAATGCCCTCTCCACCTTCCAAAACCTCATGAATAATGTCTTCCATCCCTTTCTCCGTCATTTTGTCTTAGTTTTCTTTGATGATATCCTCATCTATAGAAAAACCTGGACATACCATATTACTCATGTGGATCAAGTTCTCCATCTCCTCTCCCAACACCAACTTTTCCTGAAACAGTCTAAATGTGCTTTTGGTGCCTCAGAAGTAGAACACTTGGGTCATTTGGTTGACAAGGATGGCGTCAGGGTGGATCCAAAAAAGATTGAAGCTATGAAAGACTGGCCACACCCAAAGACTCTCAAAATCTTGCGTGGATTTATGGGCTTAATAGGGTATTATCGCAAGTTTGTTAAGAACTACAGAAAGATTGCAACACCTCTCACTGCTCTCCTAAAAAAAAACTATTTCACTTGGACTCCAGCTGCTCCTCAAGATTTTCAAACCTTGAAGACAACCATGTGCACCACTCCAGTTCTGGCCCTTCCTAATTTCACAAAGACCTTTGTATTGGAATGTGATGCCTCAGGGAAAGGAATCAATGCTGTCCTTATGCAAGAGGGTCGACCTTTGGCCTTCACCAGCAAGCAACTGTCTGAAAGGAATCTGGGAAAACCCATTTATGAAAAGAAAATGTTGGCTATTCTGCATGCCTTTGATCTGTGGTGCCCTTATCTCTTGGGGCAATGCTTCCAAATTAAGACTGACCATAAAAGCCTCAAGTACTTTTTGGAACAACGCATTTCCTCCCAGGAGCAAAAAAAATGGGTGACTAAGCTCTTTGGTTATGATTATGAGATCATT
The DNA here is from genome assembly GCA_009831015.1 of Picea engelmannii. Taxonomy (NCBI): domain Eukaryota; kingdom Viridiplantae; phylum Streptophyta; class Pinopsida; order Pinales; family Pinaceae; genus Picea; species Picea engelmannii. The sequence continues at coordinate 18,349 of ML837129.1, read as the reverse complement.
TACAAGAAGGGCAAAGACAATGTAGTGGCAGATGCACTGTCCCGAAAATATGAAGAAGAAGGATCCCTTTTTTCTCTTTCCTTCATTGTACCCGATTGGCTCCAAGCTGTGCGCCAGGAATGGCTTCAAGATCCCAAAAGTTCACATCTGATCTAGTAATTGTAGACTAAGGCTCCGGCTCCCCCCGGGTACTCTTGTCTCCAGGATGAGCTTTGATACAAAGGCCGTTTGTATTTAAGTAAACAATCAAATCTTAAATCCACAGTACTTTCTGAACTTCATGCTACACCCACAGTGGGGCACTCAGGGTTCACCAAAACATATGACAGGGTCAAACGTTCTTTTTTCTAGGATGGTATGAAACATGACATCCGTAATTTTGTTGCTGAATGTGAGGTGTGTCAACGCAACAAGGAAGAAACAATCAAATCTCCAAGCACACTACAATCACTTTCGATTCCACCTACTATTTGGAAGGATATCTCTATGGAATTTATTACTGGCTTACCCAAATCAGGGAATAAATTAGTCATAATGGTGGTTGTGGATTGCCTTTCCAAGTATTCTCATTTCTGCATTCTTCAACACCCATTTACTGCATCGACGATGGCTCAACTTTTCATGGACCAGGTCTTCAAGCTTCATGGAATGCTGCACTCTATTGTTTCTGATCATGACCCAACTTTCACAAGCAATTTTGGCAAGAACTGTTTAAGCTACAGGACACCCAATTGCATCTCACCACAGCTTAGCATCCCCAGACTGATGGTCAAACGGAAGTTGTCAACAGTGTTTGGAAACATATCTGAGGTGTTTTGCCTCTGAAAAACAACATTAGTGGGATCAATGGCTACCCCTAGACGAATGGTGGTACAACACTTCCTACCATACAACTACTCGCATGACTCCTTTTGAAGCGGTATATGGACATAAGCCACCTTCAGTTCTCTCATACTTACCGGGTACCTCGAAGGTCCAGGCGGTTGACCAAACACTTATAGTTCGAGAGGATATTATTCATACTCTTAAAGAGAACTTGGTCATGGCACATAATCGCATGAAGCAATAAGAAGATCAAGGTCACTCTGAACGTCAATTTGCATAAGGGGATCAGGTGTTTCTGCGACTACAACCATATAAGCAAACTTCCCTCAAGGCCGAGTAGTGTCAGAAGCTAGCACCCAAATTTTATGGTCCTTATACAGTTCTCAAGCATGTGGGAAAAGTTTCATATCAGTTAGCTCTGCCCAGTCAGTCGAACCTACATCCAATTTTTCATGTTTCATGCTTAAAGAAGGTGATTGGAACTAGGTGCACAATTCAAACCAACCTTCCCGAGTCAGCTGAAGAAGGATCCATTTGGCTACAACCAGAAGCAGTTTTGGACCAGTGTGAGCATTTCCTGTGTCAGAGAACCATCAAGGAAGTGCAAGTCCAGTGGAAATATACGACTCCAGCAGATGCCACTTGGGAACCAGTTACCATTCTGCAACAGTTTCCACATCTCAAGCCTTGAGGACAAGGCTGTTTTTAAGGGGGCGGACATGTTAGGGTCCTAACCCGCACATAGGTAGATCAATACATTCAGATGTAATAAAGGTCAATATTAATAAGGCCTTTCAATAAAATAGAATAAGGCAGATGTAAGAAGACCTAATAGAATCTTTCGCTTCTAGAAGGATCTTCCTCTAGATGCTTCTCTTGATAGACATATTTAGTATAAATAAGGGTCGAGGGTATGAAAACCCTAGCTTGGAGATTATTGTAAAATAGCGCTGCTCGATTGGAGGTTGCCCCCTCGAAGAGGCCTGTGAACATTGCTTTCTGAATCAAAGTGCTATTTCTGTTGTTGTACTTATATCATTCCTGTGTTATTGTGGATATTATGCTGGATATATTACTGTTATTTTGCCATTTCTAGCATTTTATTTCTGTTCTGCATATTTATTATATCTGGTATCTTGCATCATGAATGGAACTAGAAAGTTTAGTTGATACCCTATTCAATGTCAATTGGTTTTCCATTTTCCTTGCAACTTTTTGGAACAATAGGATCCCCTAGAACCCAGACTAGGGACGTTGGATTGACACATGGAAGTGCATTCAATGCATTAGTCTCTAGTAAAATCTTGCCTATGAGTACCGCTTGAACAATAATCTTTGCCAACTGGGAATGGGGCCATATCTCCACCATGATCCAATGTTGAGAAACATCATCTGCATCACCGGGTGCAAAACCACCTCCACATCACATACAAGTAAGAAATATTTAGGATTTTGTTCACAGTAAATCCTTACACTTTGGCCTTTCTTGACTAAAAAACTCATCACCTATTATAAATGCTCACAAAGAGTTTGAAAGCCTATTATTATTACTACTATATAACTAATAGGTGGGGTCCTCAACTATTGAAGGTATAATATTGGTTTTCTAAGATTTTCCTTAGCATGATATACTACAATTTTGTCCTCTTGAAGAAATGGTTCATGGTTATTTTTCTATGCATATGATTGATACTAAAAATATTTACTTGCATTCGAGTACAAATAATAAAAAAATCTCGATGTATTCTAGCACCATGGAAGGGTACCTGAGAGAAATTTCCAAGTCCAAGCATGTGGTTTAAATTTTGAATTCTAAAATATATGGCAGAAAAGTTGGCTATTCAACCCCAAATATATTATTTGACAACATATATCATAATTTGTATATTTTGAAGAAAATATTTTTGGTCAATACATGACCACATGGTTTTTATATACATCTTAAATACCATAGGGCTCAATATATGGAGATTACATATACCATAGCTTGTGTTAATTTGGGTCATATTGTGATGGGAATCACCACAAGTTGTTTAAAAGTTTGGTTGTTATGACTGAAACATCATATTGGAGGTAATACTTTGCATAGAAGACAACCAATGTATGACTTATACTCAGATTGAGGTATACACTATGCAACTTGTGTTTGGTTTATTGTTGGCATTTGATAATGAACTCACATATGATATAATGTTATCTTGGTCAATATATATTACATGTGGTATATGATTGATGGATATCACTCGTTTTGAGGTTATGAGTTATGTGGAAACAAGTTCAATGTATATTTGATTTGATATGGTGTAAAGGTCACATATTGTGAGGGTTATGTGTGTTGGATAGACTGTTGAGTCAGCATGCATGTGTAATGGTTTGCTGGGTTGGAAAAGTGAATGAGCTAGCCATGCATTGAAGGCGCCAAAAAATGGGAATTTACTCCACAATCCTACACACTATCACTTCCTTTCTGCCTTGGTTTTGGGTAATTTTTTCTATTGAAAGTTGAAAAAAAAATATTTGAGTTGTGCTTGCTGAGACCATCGCACTTGGTGGTTTCATAATTTATTATCCCCTTCACTTCTGGTTTTAAAGCATCATTGTACAAGGTATGAGATCACAGTTGATTTTGCATCTAGTGTAATACATGTTTACCTTTAAAATATTTTTATATTTGTCTTTGGTAAGTGTTGTTGTGTGGATGGAATTATTCTCTCCCTACTCTTAACATTTCTTGAAGAAAAGGAAAGAAAAATATTGATTGTTGGTTGAAGGATAGTAATGTGTTTTGTTCGAAATTTCCATTTTTCACTTTCGATTACAGCTCGAACAAAAAGGTAGCTCCTTGTTTGCATGCATGAGACTCGAACCTGAGCTCTCTTTAAGTTTTATGGGTGTTGTGTTTTTTCTTGGATTGAATAAAATAAAACTTTCTTAGGTTATGAATAAAAATAATGGGTTTAAGACTCAGGTTGACTTCACCAAAGTTTTTAGATTTCACCCCGTCCTTGATATTATATCTGAGTTATGATGCAATTTCCAATCATTTGTTTTAAAAGGAAATGGAACGAGCTCGAATAGCTTGTCTCCTTTGGAAGCATCCATTATTTCAGTTTCTGGTTTGCATGATAGTTTTCTATTTTGAAGAGAATGGGTATGGGTTCAAACCAACTTGATGTCCTTAGCTGTGTGATCATTGGGTTGCAACCAAGTTGCTATTCTGATTATGGTTGGAGTTTTTGACATGGGTTGTGGCTAATTCGTGGCTTGGATTTGGTGCATGTTATTTGGGTTTATAAAACGATGCATACATTCATCTTTTAAATAATTTTCCTTGCTCCTGAACACATTGGTTTTAAAAAGGTGATGGGTTAGAACCCTAACCTTACATTGAGGCTCATGAGCTTGAACCCGGGTTGATAGAATTGCATGCAATCATGACCTTTCCATTGGGAGCTTAAATTTTTGGGAATTTCAAATCTTAGTTGTGAATTAAATTTTCATATGCATTGGGATGTTAAAGGAAAGTTTAGGGTTTTTAATGTTGGATCAAATATGTTTAAAATAAGTCTAAAATATGACAATATTGAAAGCGCATATGTCAAACCCGCAACTGTAGCTTTCCAAAACTAGCATTCAATAGGGGTCAGCTCCATATATATAAATATAGAGGCCCAAGTTAGGTCATACCTAGGCCACATATACTAGTTGATACAAGCCATATTTCAGGTCGTCCCTCAACCAAAACTTGTTCTACACACACACACACACAAGGCATCCAAGGTCTCATTTTCAACTCCATCATTGGATAACTTCATCCCTTCACATGTTTTTGGATCCTATCTCTGCTCTATTGTGCATCTTGAATGCCTCCATACATTCGATCCATTCTTCCATCTCTTCCAACAATACTTATCTGGTGGCTTTGGTTTCTTTATTACTAGCAACAACAATAGACAAGGAGGCTCAGAAATGATGTCACTGTTTCATCACACTTTCCTAATCAATAGGTAGCATTTTCCATTTATGGTTTTTCTGTTTCTTCCAACAATATCAACTCATTCCCATCTTCAACATTCCCATGTTTTCCATCAGCAAGATTCACATCTAGATTCAAATAAACGTTTCCTACATGATGAAAACACTAATATCCATGACCAACATGAACACTTTACATCCAAACAACAAACTCTTTTGGATCATTTTCAGTATAATAAGATATCTCAACTTTGTCCCAGTCTTGGCTACCATGTATTAGAACATTCAGTGTGGCCTTACTAACCAATGAAAAGTATATGAAAAATACTTTGTCTCGTATTTTATTTCCCCCAATTCCTGAAATCGTGGGACTATTCATCCGCCTATGGAATTTGGAATCAAATCCAGTTCGACCCCACCAACCCATCAGATTGCTGAAAAATCACGATGCATAAATAAATGATTGGCCTCATGAATGGAACTAGAAATTTTAGTTGATACCCTATTCAATGTCAATTGGTTGTCCAATTTCCTTGCAACTTTTTGGAATAGTAGGATCCCCTAGAACCCAGACTAGGGACGTTGGATTGACACATGGAAGTGCATTCAATGCATCAGTCTCTAGTAAAATCTTGCCTATGTGTACCGCTTGAACAATTATCTTTTCCAACTGGGAATGGGGCCATATCTCCACCTTGATCCAATGTTGAGAAACATCATCTGCATCATTGGGTGCAAAAACCACCTTCACATCACATACAAGTAGGAAATATTCAGGATTTTGTTCACAGTAAATCCTTACACTTTGGCCTTTCTTGACTAAAAAATTCATCACCTATTATAAATGCTCACAAAGAGTTTGAAAGAATATTATTATTACTACTATATAACTAATAGGTGGGGTCCCCAAATATTGAAGGTATAATATTGGTTTTCTAAGATTTTCCTGAGCATGATATACTGCAATTTTGTCCTCTTGAAGAAATGGTTCATGGTTATTTTTCTATGCATATGATTGATATTGAAAATATTTACTTGCATTTGGGTACAAATAATAAAAAAATCTCGATGTATTCTAGCACCATGGAAGGGTACCTGAGAGAAATTTCCAAGTCCAGGGATGTGGTTTAAATTTTGAATTCTAAAATATATGGCAGACAAGTTGGCTATTCAACCCCAAATATATTATTTGACAACATATATCATAGTTTGTATATTTTGAAGAAAATATTTTTGGTCAATACATGACCATATGGTTTTTATATACGTCTTAAATACCATAGGGCTCGATATATGGAGATTACATATATCATAGCTTGTGTTAATTTGGGTCATATTGTGATGGGAATCACCACAAGTTGTTGAAAAGTTTGGTTGTTATGATTGAAACATCATATTGGAGGTAATACTTTGCATGGAAGACAACCAATGTATGACTTATACTCAGATTGAGGTATACAATATGCAACTTGTGTTTGGTTTATTGTTGGCATTTGATAACGAACTC
>ML837129.1:0-11358 GCA_009831015.1 Picea engelmannii | reverse complement strand
AAAACTTTCTTAGTTTATGAATAAAAATAATGGGTTTAAGACTCAGGTTGACTTCACCAAAGTTTTTAGATTTCACCCTATCCTTGATATTATATCTGAGTTATGATGCAATTTCCAATCATTTGTTTTAAAAGGAAATGGAATGAGCTCGAATAGCTTGTCTCCTTTGGAAGTATCCATTATTTCAGTTTCTGGTTTGCATGATAGTTTTCTATTTTGAAGAGAATGGGTATGGGTTCAAACCAACTTGATGTCCTTAGCTGTTTGATCATTAGGTTGCACCCAAGTTGCTATTCAGATTATGGTTGGAGTTTTTGACATGGGTTGTGGCTAATTCATGGCTTGGATTTGGTGCCTGTTATTTGGGTTTATAAAACGATGCATACATTCATCTTTTAAATCATTTTCCTTGCTCCTGAACACATTGGTTTTAAAAAGGTGATGGGTTAGAACCCTAACCTTACATTGAGGCTCATGATATTGAACCCGTTTTGATAGAATTGCGTGCAATCATGACCTTTCCATTAGGAGCTTAAATTTTTGGGAATTTCAAATCTTAGTTGTGAATTAAATTTTCATATGCATTGGGATGTTAAAGGAAAGTTTAGGGTTTTTAATGTTGAATCAAATATGTTCAAAATAAGTCTAAAATATGACAATATTGAAAACGCATATGTCAAACCCGCAACTGTAGCTTTCCAAAACTAGCATTCAATAGGGGTCAGCTCCATATATATAAATATAGAGGCCCAAGTTAGGTCATACCTAGGCCACATATACTAGTTGATACAAACCATATTTCAGGTCGTCCCTCGACCAAAACTTGTTCTACACACACACACACACACAAGGCATCCAAGGTCTCATTTTCAACTCCATCATTGGATGACTTGATCCCTTCACATGTTTTTGGATCCTATCTCTGCTCTATGGTGCATCTTGAATGCCTCCATACATTCGATCCATTCTTCCATCTCTTCCAACAATACTTATCTGGTGGCTTTGGTTTCTTTATTACTAGCAACAACAATAGACAAGGAGGCTCGAAAATGATGTCATTGTTTCATCACACTTTCCTAATCAATAGGTAGCATTTTCCATTTATGGTTTTTTTGTTTCTTCCAACAATATCAACTCATTCCCATATTCAACATTCCCATGTTTTCCATCAGCAAGATTCACATCTAGATTCAAATAAACGTTACCTACATGATGAAAACACTAATATCCATGACCAACATCAACACTTTGCATCCAAACAACAAACTCTTCTAGATCATTTTCAGTATAATAAGATATCTCAACTTTGTCCCACTCTTGGCTACCATGTATTAGAGCATTTAGTGTGGCCTTACTAACCAATGAAAAGGCTATGAAGAATACTTTGTCCTGTATTTTATTTCCCCCAATTCCTAAAATTGTGGGACTATTCATCCACTTGTGGCAATTGCAATCAAATCCAGTTCGACCCCACCAACCCATCAGATTGCTGAAAAATGACGATGCATAAATAAATGATTGGCCTCATGAATGGAACTAGAAAGTTTAGTTGATACCCTATTCAATGTCAATTGGTTTTCCAATTGCCTTGCAACTTTTTGGAACTGTAGGATCCCCTAGAACCCAGAATAGGGACATTGGATTGACACATGGAAGTGCATTCAATGCATCCGTCTCTAAAATCTTTCCTATGAGTACCGCTTGAACAATTATCTTTTCCAACTGGGAATGGGGGCATATCTCCAGCTTGATCCAGTGTTGAGAAACATCATCTGCATCACTGGGTGCAAAAACCACCTCCACATCACATACAAGTAAGAAATATTCAAGACTTTTCACAGTAAATCCTTACACTTTGGCCTTTCTTGACTAAAAAATTCATCACCTATTATAAATGCTCACAAAGAGTTTGGAAACCTATTATTATTACTACTATATAACTAATAGGTGGGGTCCCCAACTATTGAAGGTATAATATTGGTTTTCTAAGATTTTCCTTAGCATGATATACTACAATTTTGTCCTCTTGAAGAAATGGCTCATGGTTATTTTTCTATGCATATGATTGATACTGAAAATATTTACTTGCATTCGAGTACAAATAATAAAAAAATCTTGATGTATTCTAGCACCATGGAAGGGTACCTGAGAGAAGTTTCCAAGTCCAAGCATGTGGTTTAAATTTTGAATTCTAAAATATATGACAGACAAGTTGGCTATTCAACCCCAAATATATTATTTGACAACATATATCATAGCTTGTATATTTTGAAGAAAATATTTTTGGTCAATACATGACCACATGGTTTTTTTATATGTCTTAAATACCATAGGGCTCGATATATGGAGATTACATATACCACAACTTGTGTTAATTTGGGTCATATTGTGTCCCAACCACAAGTTGTTTAAAAGTTTGGTTGTTATGATTGAAACATCATATTGGAGGTAATACTTTGCATGGAAGACAACCAATGTATGACTTATACTCAGATTGAGGTATACAATATGCAACTTGTGTTTGGTTTATTGTTGGCATTTGATAACGAACTCACATATGATATAGTGTTATCTTGGTCAATATATATTACATGTGGTATATGATTGATGGATATCACTTGTTTCGAGGTTATGAGTTATGTGGCAACAAGTTCAATGTATATGTGATTTGATATGGTGTAAAGGTCACATATTGTGAGGGTTATGTGTGTTGGATAGGCTGTTGAGTCATCATGCATGCGTAATGGTTTGTTGGGTTGGAAAAGTGATTGAGCTAGCCATGCATTGAAGGCACCAGAAAGTGGGAATTTACTCCACAACCCTACACACTATCACTTCCTTTTTGCCTTGGATTTGGGTAATTTTCTCTATTGAAAGTTGAAAAAAAATATTTGAGTTGTGCTTGCTGAGACCTTCGCACTTGGTGGTTTCATAATTTATTATCCCCTCACTTATGGTTTTAAAGCATCATTGTACAAGGTATGAGATCACAGTTGATTTTGCATCTAGTGTAATACATGTTTACCTTTAAAATATGGTTATATTTGTCTTTGGTCAGTGTTGTTGCATGGATGGAATTTTTCTCTCCCTACTCTAACATTTCTTGAAGAAAAGGAAAGAAAAATATTGATTGTTGGTTGAAGGATAGTAATGTGTTTTGTTTGAATTTTCCTTATTTTCACTTTCCATTACAGTTCAAAAAAAGGTAGCTCCTTGTTTGCATGCATGAGACTCGAACCTGAGCTCTCTTTAAGTTTTATGGGTGCTGTGGTATTTCTTGGATTGAATAAAATAAAACTTTCTTAGTTTATGAAAAAAATAATGGGTTTATGACTCAGGTTGACTTCACCAAAGTTTTCAAATTTCACCCTGTCCTTGATATTATATCTGAGTTATGATGCAATTTCCAATCATTTGTTTTAAAAGGAAATGGAACGAGCTCGAATAGCTTGTCTCCTTTGGAAGTATCCATTATTTCAGTTCCTGGTTTGCATGATAGTTTTCTATTTTTAAGAGAATGGGTATGGGTTCAAACCAACTTGATGTCCTTAGCTGTGTGATCATTGCATTGCACACAAGTTTCTATTCTGATTATGGTTGGAGTTTTTGACATGGGTTGTGGCTAATTCGTGGCTTGGATTTGGTGCCTGTTATTTGGGTTTATAAAACGCTGCATACATTTATCTTTTAAATCATTTTCCTTGATCCTGAACACATTGGTTATAAAAAGGCGATGGGTTAGAACCATAACCTTACATTGAGCCTCATGAGCTCAAACCCGGGTCGATAGAATTGCGTGCAATCATGACCTTTCCATTGGGAGCTTAAATTTTTGGGAATTTCAAATCTTAGTTGTGAATTATTTTTCATATGCATTGGGATGTTAAAGGAAAGTTTAGGGTTTTTAATGTTGGATCAAATATGTTCAAAATAAGTCTAAAGCATGACAATATTGAAAAGGTATATGTCAAACCCGCAACTGTGAACTATAGGTTCGAACTCGGGTCTTTTAGTTCCAAACACATGATCACTTTTCAATTGATCTGTGATTCTTCCTCACATTTCTCCTCAGCCTTTTGCGAATTTTGGTTGAAATATTTTCAGTCCAACTGAGATTTGGTAAAATTATATATGCACACAATTTTGGTATAGTTTCTACAACATGAATGGTTGACGATTTTGGAACATAGTTTGGATACTTGAAGCATAATTGAAATGGGCTATGGTTGTATTTTTGAAACTCCTAGTCTGTTGAAATTTTATGAGCATCAATATATGATTTTATTTTGATTATAGCTTCAGTTTGAGCATGGAATAACACAGATTTAATAGTGAAGATATTCTTGTTTATGGTTATGGCTTGGGAATGCATGTACATTAAAGGGTTCATGCATATGATTGGTTTCGATGAACATGTTATTCATGGATATACTTACAATGACTTAGGTTTTGACTACTTAAACGAAAAATGGAAAAAGTTTTATGGATTGTTTTATAGACTCATTACCGCTCATTAATTCCACTTTACATAAGTTATTTCCCTCAAATCACGTTCAATTAAATTCCCATTTCCATTCTTACTCTGTCTGTATAATTAAGATGAAGTGAGTATGAAAAAAATACAGTATGGATGTATGACAGACATTATTGATACAATTTTATTAAAACATATATGAATGATTGAATATGGCTTGAAGAAATTTCTAGACTCATTAAGTTTCATGAGAATACTTGTAGACATAGTTTAAAGTTAAAAGTTTGGACAATTTCCTTGTAATTTTCTATATGGAAGTAGTGATCTGCATGTATGGATTTCAGACAAGGATGTTGTTGGATGAATGGTTTTAGAGTTATACTTCTATCCCTATTTCACTTTTCCCATTCATATCCCTTTTATGTTGCATGGTTTGTTATTCTCAAAGCCAAATTAATCATGACGAGAAAGTGTATTAGATGTTTAATTTTACCGTGTCTTATATTTCATGTACTAATTTGGCTATGATGGATATATATGAGATTGTTCAGTCGTGGCAACAACAGGGGAGGAAACATAGGAAGAAGAGGGATATTTCCTAACACATTCAAGGAACCTAGGGTGCATAAGAAATTAAGGTTCTTTATTCACCTTGATGCTAATTATGATGAATTTCAACAATTGATCCAAATTGGGCACTTAAATCTTGGTGGACAACATGGTTTTCCTTAGCCCCAAGTACCTCCTAATGTTATCTTGCAACCTCACCCTGGTATTGTTAGTGTTCATGAATCCCTTGTGCAACCTTAATATGATGCACATGGTGGAATACCTTCTAATCCTTCTTCTGGTGCCAATCAATGGCCCATTGACCCCCCTCCTCATCTAGTTCATAATGTTTCTGCAAATTCTTTTCCATCTCGTTCGGTTCACCCAACATTACCAATTCAGATCGTGCTAACAACTGCCACTAATGTATCTATGCCTCTTCCTCCTCCTCCTCCAAAAGATCACAAAACCACTCCTCATGGCTCTCAAGTTGACAAAGGTAACAACTAATTACCTATACCAGGATGACCAAATCTTCCTCCTCTGCTCACTCTAATATAAAATCAACAAGTAATGGAAAAATAAGTTTGAGTGACTTCCATCCATAAGTATCCTAAGTAGAAGAAAATAAGTTTTAGTATGAAGACTTCATTAGGGAAAGGGAATAATTTTTCAAAAATAAAATCCCTGGGTTATTTTGATTCTGTTTGTTTTGACATTTGATTATGAAACTATTTTGGACAGATGAAAAAACTATGATATTTATGTTTGAGACTTAAAATATCATGTTAAATTATGGGAGATACAAGTGATATATGTTATGGTATTTTTTTGATGCATGCTTATGGTATGCTTTATGGTGCTGATTTTTGTTTTTGATTATATTTTGGAGCTACAAGGAAAATAAAATAAATAAATATTGGGAATAAAAGCATGCATGATAGAGGGAGACCCCACCTATTTAGTTATTATATTATTCATTAATTATCCTCATCATATTGAAATACTTGTCCTATTTGTTAACTAAAGTTATTTAACTTTAGTAACTAAAAGTAGTTCAACTCCTTGAAGAACTAACTTTTAGAGAATAGAAGGAAGAAAATAAGGAAAAGGAGGTGATGAGAAATAAGAGAAATATTTCTGATAAGGTTTGTTCTTGTTTCATATTGAGATTTTTGAATTTCATTCTTTCTTTTTTTGAGTTCTTTAAGGGCTAAATCCTTTTTTTGAAAACATGATCATTCTAAAGGTGGCAACGGAGAAAGGAATAAGAATCATAGACATTTGACATGCTTCATAACGTTATTCATTTGTCTTGGTAGTTTGTTTAGTTTCATTAGAATTCATGAATTAATTTTCAGTTCTCATTAAGACTATTTTCCATAGTCAAGACTTGATGAGCTCGTGGCTTGGTTGATCCAGTACATTTCAGTCTTGGTCATTTTCTTTTAGACACTAGTTGTCTTTGTATGATTGTTAAAATTCCATCCTAGACTTCCAAGTCTAATTTTGGTCCTTACCCTCACAAGGGTTTGAAAAGAGACATTTGGTTGTAACTCAGAAAACTCATCATTAATACAAATCTTGTTTATTCTCAATTGATACTCGTGTTACTAGTTTTCAGATTGTATGTATTCTTTATTTCATTCATTTTAATTTTATAAACATTCACACATAAACATTTTATACAATTGTTTTTAGAAAAAACAAACAACTTGATAATAACATCAGGCCCAAGAACACATTTCTTGAGGGCTGATTGAAAATTTTGAACATGCTATAAGCCTAGTGTAACATTCCTGCCTATCTCACCTTAGCCTAGTGATATTAAAAAATTCTTGAGTGAGGACTTTCCATTCTTCGCATCAACATTTATTTGGTGATCATACCGGGGAGTAATCTTTTTACTCTATAGTTTTGTTCTTTGTATATTCTTATTTGTATTATTTTATTAATGACTTTGCCTACCCGACAACAACCTAACCTAAGGTTTCATTATCAAAGAAGCATTGCATCTTGTATTTTTTATTTTATTCTTGAAACTACCTGTACCCGAGAAGAACTTGAGAGTTCTTGGGAAATTATTGTTAGAGACATTGAAATTTAGGATCAAAGAGAAGCCCTTCGGAGGAAAGCTCATAATAGGCCTCCTCAATAATTTATTGTATTATGTCCACCAATTCTCATCAAGACGTTTAAGAGGTCAATCACCTGAATTTGGTCCTCTCCTTGAAATAGGAAGGAAGAAATAAATTATATAGAATCTTCAACTTAAAATCAAAGGATTCTTTTCATATTCTTCTTTAGAAATAATAAACATTTCAATCTCCTTTCCTCCTAGGCAACCCACAATAACTTCATCTGGTGGTTTTTCTAGAAGTACTAGTGGTTATACATCTTCACAAACTTCAACATCTTCTCAAATAGGAAGTATGTATAGACATTACAATCCCATTGTATAAACTACAAATCTAACCAAGGTCATCAAACAATTTGGTTTATTCAAATTTAAAGAAGACTTAAATACTACCCCATGGCATGTATCTTCTCCTCTTGATTTGGTCCTAACCACAACTCCTTTACCTAAATTCAAAGACCATTTTCCTAAGTTCTCTAGAAATGGCACTATATCAGTCAATGAGCGTCTCATTGCCTTTTATAATGATTTCCATAACATTGGGGCAAATGATAATGACACTTGTATGCGTCTCTTTGTCAACTCATTGGAGGGAAAGCTCTGATGGAATTCTTTGAATTACCACCCAATATTTTCTCAACTTGGGATGATTTTTCATATTGGTTTAAGTCTACTTATGGAAAACCTCAAAGTTCAACAGATAAGTTCAAAAAATACAATAATCTTGTTTATAACAAGGTTGAAACTATAAAATCTTTCAATTTGCGTTTAACTAAATTGTATAATCAAATCCTAGAAGTTATCAGACCCCATAATTAGTCCACTTTGATGCATTACTATAATACCTTACTTGTTTCTTATAGATATAGGCTTGAAGAAAATAATGCTGATACTCTAGGATTTGCATTACAAACATGCTTGGAATTTGAGGAATAGTTGGCTAGGACATGTCTTCCAAGTGAAGACTATGCTAAACAAAATGACATGTCAATTGTCTTGTAGTTGGTATAGGATATGAGCAATCAAATGATTTATTTTGAGAGAAAAGGGGTGACTTCTATGTCTTCACCAACTGAAACTTCCACACAAGCTGCTTTTAGGAATCAACCACATAATTTCTAGCCTAATAATTTTTCTACAAAGGCTATTATTTCGAGAGCTTGGTGCAATTTTTGTGAACATAACCATGATGAGAGTGCATGTGAGGTAAAAAAGAGATAAATATAACAAATCTTTGGAAAAAATGTTGATACCAATGTTGTTGCCTTAGATTGGGCTCCAGAAGAGGATGTTATGATGATTGACATAAGAAATAAATCCTATGCAAACAAAGGCAAGGGTTGTCCTCCCAAGACTAATTTTACCTCAAGTTCATCCTCTTAGCAAGCAAACCCTCAGGTTACCAAGGGTGCACAAAGTCAAGAGGTTTCTACCTCTTTTAATTCTTCTTCTAAGTATAATATTCTAAAGTTCAACTAGCTACTATAAAAGCAGATGCAACTTTACTGGATATGGTCACCGTCCTAGAGCAACAAAGGCATATGAAAGAATTTATGGAAGGTAAAACTTCCACAATTTCTAGTTTATCCGAAGAGCCAGGTGAAGAAGAAATGTATATAAATAAAATAGTTGTATATAACCCTAGGAGTTATGTTAAAAATCCTCCATTCTATGTATCTGTAAAAATAATGGAAAAAATTTCTCACTACTGCCTGATTGATGGTGGGTGAGGTCCTAATGTTATGTCAAAAATAATCATGGAATAATTGGGTCTTTCATGTACGAAGGAGAACTCAAAGACCCTGCTATCTTATAATAATCAACAACAAGTTTCAATTTGTGAAATAAAATATGTGACACTAGTCTTGTCTGCTTATCAAGAAATAAGAACCACTTGCAAAATTCAAGCGATAGACATGCCGATCAATAATTATTCTGTCATTTTAGGAAGAGACTGCCAGGAATTGATTGGTGGATACATTTCTTTATATGGATCACATATGCCCCTCTCTAAGAATGGAAAGAACATCATTGTTCTTAGGGAAGGAGAGATCTCACCTTATACTGAGAGTCTTCCACAACCTCATGTAAATTATATTGAAGAAGACTTGGGTGTATATCCAATTTTTATTGAAGAAGATAGTGATTATAGTTTACCCTCTTCAGAGCTTGAAGACAAAATGTGGCACATGCACTTTGATGGTGCCTGCTCAAGTGAGGGTAACGACGCATGTATAATATTGTATTCTCTTCTAGGAAATATTCACAATTTTTCTTACAGATTAGAATTTGCTTGCACCAATAATATCACAAAATTTGAAGTCTTGATCCTTCGTATTGAAAATGATCTTAATATTGGCTGGTATCATCTTACTATTTTTGGGGATTCATATCTTATTGTGAAAATGGTTAGAAAAATATATACCCCCTCAAACAAGTTGCTTAAGAGATATACACATGTAGTATGGTATTTGATTTCAATTTTTTAATCTTTTAACATCACACACATCATGAGAGACTTGAATTCAATGGATGATAGGATTTTTGTTTTTGTAGCCAGTCCTACAAGGAAATTGTTTCCTCAAATTCCTTATTTTACATTCATGTCTTTGTATTGTCCACATTTTTCGAATAATGTAGAATCGTGGGAAGTTTTTCTTGATGACGAAAGTATTTGTGCTTTCTTGTAGAATGAGCCTATTAAACAAAAAGAAATTTTATCTTTGGAATACAATAAATAGCCCAAAGGGCCGACTCCTCTAGATATCTCATGAGAGACAAAGAAGAGGAAAATTATAAATTCGTAAATTCGGGGAGTTATTCCATGAATTTAAAGATGTCTTTGCTTGGTCATATGAGGATGTTCGTGGTTTTGATCCTAATGTTATTTAACATGCTATTCCTATTAAGAAAGAAGAAAAACTAGTTAGGCAAAGGAAAATAACTATCAATCCTACCTTCGAAGCTACCATCAAAAAGGAAGTTGAAAATTTGATTAATGCTCACATTATTTTTCCTGTGAAATATTCTGAGTTGGTATCCAATCTTGTCCCAGTGTGGAAGAAAATTGGTGATATCAGATTATATGTTGATTTCCATGCTTTGAATAGGGAAAGTGTAAAAGATAATTTTTCTCTTCCAAATATGGAATTAATTTTGCTGCAAGTGTCAGGGTCACAAATGATGTTCCTTCTTAATGGTTTTTCAAGTTATAATTAGATCAGAGTCAAGAGAGCCGATAAATATAAAACCACATTCACTACTTGTTTGGGCACCTTTGCATATAAAATAATTCCTTTTGGTTTAATAAATGTAGGTGCTACTTTTCATAGGGCTATGCAAATAGCCTTTGATGATCTTATTGGTAAGATTATTCAAATCTATCTCGATGATTTAAATGCCTATTCTAGAAACTGACAAGATCATTTTGATCATCTTAGAAAAGTTTTCTTATGTTGCAGAAAGTTTGGAATGTCCTTGAACCCTACAAAATCAATCTTCAGTGTCACACAAGGTAAAATTCTGGGTCGTATTGTTTCTAATTAAGGAATTAATATTGATCTCGAGAGGGTTATCACAATACAAAATCTTCCAGCCCCTTCTTCTAAAAAAAAAATTCAATCTTTTATGGGTAAAATCAATTTTGTTAGAATATTTATCCTTGATTTGGAAAGAATGGTTGAACCAATTCATAACATGCTCAAACGAGATTGGTCATTTTCATGGAATGATGATACTGAAAAGGCTTTTGTAGAGTTCAAGAGAGAAATCAATTCTACACTGGTTTTGGCAAAATTGAATTTTGAAAAAGATTTCATTATTTGTACTAATGCTACTGAAGAAGCGATATATGCTATTCTTCTTCTAAAAGATGATCAAAATAATGACCAACCAATAGCTTACATGATCCAAAGCATATTCGATGATGAATTTAAATGTACTTTAATTGAAAAACATACTTATGCTCTTGTAAAAGCTATTGAAATTTTTTGCCATTATATTCGAGGAAATCACATGCAGGTAAAAGTCCCTTTGCCTGCTATTAATTTTTTTTTTTCTCAAAATCATCTTTCAAGAAAACTCGCACATTGGCTTGCTAAGATACAAGAACATTATTTCATGATAACAAATTCTCACACAATCAAGGGACAAGATCTAGCCTTACACATGGCTCAACATCCAAAACTAGGTGTTTCTT
>ML837128.1:0-34169 GCA_009831015.1 Picea engelmannii | reverse complement strand
ATCTAACTATCTACACCAAAGCACTTAACAAATAACACATAAAAACATCAGAACATCGCACAGAGTAGACTAACACAATATTTACATGGTTCACCCCCACCCTGGGGCTACATCCACCAACTCTTCTTCTTTATTAGCTCCAATCAGTCATCTATATGCATAGAGCCACAAAACCCTTACTCTGCATAGGACAAGAGATCTATGCAGCTTGCTAGATCCTCCTTCCTTCCGTTACACCACAAAGCATTCACAATATCTTACAATGACTTTCACTTAGCTTTGCAAGTCTCATACAGTATGCATGAATCCTTACAATTCTTGATCACACAGATCCAACTCTTAGCACTTAGCCAACTTGCACAACTCTTGCGAACTATTCAACTACTTATTACATTGCTTAGCCTTCTATTTATACATAAAAAATAGGCCTAAACATGGGTAAACCCATGGGCCGATATCCAATTCCTGTTACATATTCCCAAATCCCAAAAAAGGACCCAAAAAGGGGTCGAGATCCGGCAATATCTGCTTCGTTTGGCGCTCCATCTTCGACAGGCCGTCAAAGTCCCATAATAGTTCAAACTTGACCAAGGATCTCCCAAAACTTGTTCAAGGGCCAACATGCCCCCAACATTCACTTGTGACTCATCTTGAGTCACTCTGGTCTGACTAGTTCTTCTTTGAACGCCTCGAGCTTGGCTCAAGTTGCTTCGACTTGTTGTTGTGCCACAACCTCCTATTCTATGAACTCTTGGATGACTGCATTGTTGATCGGTCCCTCTAGACGTTTTTTAGTTGTAGTGGCAACCTGCTCTAGTTCTGCTCCTTAGCCTTCTACTTCTGTAAACAATTGATAGGCCTTATCTTGCATAGGTTGGATTTCCTGAGTTACCTCCATAACTCTACTCTAGATAGTATGGATTTGTTGTTGTGCAGTGTGTTTCTCTTGGGAGCGCTTCATTCTTTCCACAGCTGACAGGGACTTCAGATGCACTTGTATCTTTTCGGCTTAATACTTCGCCTCTTGGATTTGCGACTCTAGTGTCTTCAATTCTGGGTTCTCCATGAGTTGTTCATAGGTCTGGGCACTGTGATCAGTGAGGTTCTTACATTCCAAGGTAACGACCTTGATACTTTCAACTGCACTACTGGAGGTTGCTTCCCTTTGGTCTCTTATATCTTGTGAGGTCTCAGGTACTGTGCGTAGTTCCAAGTCTGTAATGTGTTGTTGTAGCTGCTAGATCACTTCTTCAAGTTGCACTACTTGTTGTGGAACTCGATCTTCAACGAAGTGCTCTGTTGACCATTTCCTTTACTTCGAGTTGCTCCGTGAGAAACTGTTCCTTTTCTTGCTGTAGTTGTGCTTTTTCTTTGTCAAACTTTGCTTGGAGAGAAAGTTTTTTCTGTTCTGCAGCACTGTGTTTCTCTACTAGTACTCCTTGTACTTGTGTCAAATCCTAGGTGGCTTGCTTTGTTTCTTCCTATTCTCGTCGAAGGCAAGCTTAGACTGTATCGGCTAAGCGGTGGAGTTGAGTTGTCTCATCTCTGAATTCTGGATCTCCTGGGGCAATGGAGACTGTGCGGATGGACTGTAGGGCTTGTTGTACCCCTCGGAGTTCAGTCTCAATTCAATCATACAACTCCTCCTACTTTTCTTCTTGTTTCTCTACTATTTCAAGAGAAGCATCTTGCAGAGCTGCTATGAGGAAGTTAAAGTCATCGGAGGTGAGGACCATCTACATATTGGTCATGGTGGCCTTCGCTTTCTTTCGGGAGGATGGTTTCGGAGGCAAACAGTTTCTCTTCTTCAGGGGATCAACCTCATCTCCTTACTTATGTTCGACTTCTTTTTCACCTAACTCTTCTCCATCACCTCCTTGCTCTGGTGAGATGGAGGCAGTCTTCATGGATGCCCTGTCTAACTCTTGGACCTCTTCAGTTTTCTTTGCCCCACTAGGTTCAGGTGTATCCTGCACAGTTTCTAGGCTATCGATGTCGGATATCTCCGTAGGGTCTACTGGTCCATCGACCAATCCTTAGTGATCTCCTCCAAGTCCTCTTCAGTCATCTTGTAGTAGGACTGAAGTTTTTTCTTGTGTTCTTTAGCGCACATTATGATGTAATTAAAATGTTGATCTGTGTTGAAATTCATCAGAGGCCTGAACCGATGTAGAGTGTTCGAAGTCATATGAGGCTCGGATTGTATTGATACCTTCAGTTGATTGTAGTAGGTATGAAAAACAACATTTGACTACCACTTTTTAATATTCATGTCGCTTGAGTACCACAACGAACTAAACTTCGCGGCCAGTGGTTCAAAAGGCTCGATGTCCAGGAAGGTCGTACCTTCTGGCATCTCCCAGAAAATAAAATTTATCAGTATCAAAAGCCAGCTGAAATGAAATGCATATCCTTGATCTTATGCTTCTTTGTAGTTGAGTTCCAACTGGTTCACCAGCTACTTCACCTAGTTCATCTGAAGGCCTTCTACGCACTTGCCTGCGAGGTTGACTACAAAATCAGTGACTTGGGTGGGTCAGTTCTTTCGGACTAAATTCCATGCAATCAAGTGACAGGTGAGGTGCATTGCACCACTTTGGATAGAATCTACTTTCTAACCTCTTGTTCCCTTCTCGACATCATCATAAGTGTCCTTGATCCACTATGCTAGAGTGTGATCCATGGCTTTTCTAGGGTAAAATTCCTGTGGATCGTGTCCTTGCATACTCAACCCCATGATCCAATTGATAAACATCAGATCAACTGTTATACGATGGTTTAGCCACAAATAATTGCCATGGTAACAAGACAACATCAGCTTGACACATGCATTTACCTCCTGGTGTCGTCCGAAGTGAGGAATATTCATGACATTGAGCAGGGTGGACTGTGCGACGTTCATAGTCCACGATTGGGGGATTATCTTCGAATTCTTCCCCTTAGTCCGAGTCAGGTACTTGTGTGGGGTGAGCATGTTGTAAACTTTGAGATATTTGATGTTGAAGTCACTAAAATTCAACGCCACAATCTTATCTTGGTCTACTTGAACTGCGCATATCCCCTTCGGGAGGTACACCATAACCAAGGTGTATTCAAAATCTCTGGGCATGTTGTCTCAATTTACTGCACTGCTTAGGGGTGGAATATAGGTGGGTAATATGGTTGAGATAAATTTAGCATTCTCTAGATCATCCCTGTGCTTGGTTCTCTTTTCATCAGATGGTCGAGATGGTCTGGCTCCGTGAGCAGTGGATGGAGAGGCTGGAAGTCCTCTCGTCGACAATTCTTGTACACATGTAGACATTGACATGACTCTTTCAGTCATGAGGTCGATAAAAAATTCTTCAACAAATTTTTCTACAACACTCAATTCGTCCGACATACACACTTGGAGTTAACAATCTCGAGTTCGGGGAATAACTTAGACACTGTAATAGGATAGACAGCAAGAGTGTGATGATCATTGTATAAAATCATCTTAGTCTGCGGGCTCAAACTCTCAGCTGGAAAAAGTTTTCTCGGTGCATAGTGCGATGGGATAAATAGGTAACTCGGCAATGGGTCGCTTGCAACGGGTATGAAGCCTTCATTAACTTTGTTCTATCTGTTATGGTGCAGTCCCAACGGTCGGATGGCGAGTTGTTTGTCCATAAATTTCTTTCTACCCATTCAGAGTGTTGGTCTAACAGTTATAATGTCCCCAACGGTTATATTGCTTCGTCATGGTTAAGTTCCATGTGTCGTTGTTCTGATATCCTGGCGAAGCTCCAATTTTGCAAATTTTTCTTCTGCGAGGTTTCCTCTGGGACCTTCTACAACTTGTCGATCTTAGCTCGCTTCTTGCTTAGCTTTCTATCCTTCTTCCCAGTCAGCTTTGTCTTGATATGCCTTTTTCCATTATGATTCTTATCTTCTTTTGACATAGTGACTTCGCGTTATTGAGATCCTTTCCTAAGATTTGCGGGTGATCCTTTATCTAGAATAGGTACTTCAATATTCAGTGGTTCTTCTAGTGTTCTTGCAACTTCGACATATGGGTATCTAGTGTTAAATGGATTTGAGTTGTTCTTTTGTTCTTCAATCAAGTGTGTGATCCTTCTAGTCATGAATTCTTTTAACTCTTTCTTCTTCTTTTCTAAAACTTTCTCTTCTTCTTGCCTTCTGGCTTGATCTCTTTCAATCCAAGGTTTTCCTAGTAGCATGGTAAATG
Source organism: Picea engelmannii (assembly GCA_009831015.1). Classification (NCBI taxonomy): domain Eukaryota; kingdom Viridiplantae; phylum Streptophyta; class Pinopsida; order Pinales; family Pinaceae; genus Picea; species Picea engelmannii. Next base: position 29,959 of record ML837128.1, on the reverse strand, counting down.
GGGCACTATTCTCAATAAATTTAATAATCTCAAAATCCTCCTCTGTCGAAGTTCCATTGGCATTCAGAGGTATCCGGGTGAGATTTCCACATAGGTTTATTGGCTTTCCTTTGAATATTCCTATTCCTCCTAAGGAATGAATTGTAACATGCCTCCCTATAGCTTTCCAAGTTCTCTTTGTCATGATATTCACCTGTGTTTCCTTATCTAGAACATAGTCAATGTCGAAGTCTCCTATTCTTGATTCAAGGCATTATTTTTCTTTGAAGATCTCTGATAATCTAACATGTCGGTGGTCATTTCGGGTTTCTTTCATCTATAGCAATACTTTCTCTGATTCTTTCTGGGGTTCTGTCATAATCTTAGTTTCTAGATCTGCCTTAGGGTTTTCTTGTCTCATGTTCATTCCATCAATCTTAGAAATCATTCTAGGACAATCCAATACTTCATGGTCTACAGCTTTACAACAAAGACAACTGGGTCTTTTCTCAGGGCATTCCTTAGTAAGATGTTTTGGTCTTCTACAACTGTAATAGAGGGTTAATCCTCTCTTTCTTTTAAATGATCCCCAAATTTTTTTGTACTAGGCACTAAGATCATAGTATCTAACCTGCAAAAAATTCTTTCTAGGATCCTGCATACACTTATTAGTCCAAACATTCTTTCTATGCATAGGTATAACATATTTTTCACTATTCTTATTAGATCTACTCATATCAAACCTTCTTTCATCTATTAATACCCTAGCTTCCATGCTAGGATAGAATCTATCAAACATACCCAGATCCATACTGTTGAAACAAAAATTTCTACTTATCTTACTTCTAGAGAGCACAAAGCTTTTAGATCTAGAACTTTTCAATATTCTTACCTTTATCAGAGCACAAAGCTTTCAGATCTTACCTCTTTTAATAAAAAATTCTCACTTTTACCTTTCTTAGAGCACAAAGCTTACAGATCTTACCTCTTTTCTTCAAATCAAACTTCTTTCACAAGGCTTGCCAAACTAGTAGAGTACTGCGCACTAGAGCAACATATCTACACACAGAGCTTTCACAATTTCAGGTCGGATCTTTTCACATAGATTCTTCTTCCTCAGTTCCCAGCAATCACAGTTTCAATCCCAGCAATGGAACCATTTTTTGGCATAGGGGCAGACCCAGAGTTCAACGCTACAACAATGCACCAACAAAGCCCTAACTATCGGCCCTTTCGGCAACACCTGTGAAGCAGATGAAGTCTCACCTAAGGTAGAGGCAGGGGTGGTTGCAGGACTCAGGTGTCTGCAACCTTAGCCGGGACACAGATATATGATTATGACACTTAATAGAGCACTTAGCACCGTTAGTTCATCATTATTTACCTAATATCTACTTCGCATATAAAGCATAGCATCACATCATTCACCTTGATATAATGTATATAAGCACTTAGCACACAGAATTAGATCATATCTAGCAGACTCAAGCACTAAGAAAGTTCACAGATGTCAGATCTAGCATCCAGATTCATCATAAGCACAAAGCATAAACAGATCTATCTATCTACACCAAAGCACTTAAAAAATAACACATAAACACATCGTAACATCGCACAGAGAAGACTAACAAAGTATTTACGTGGTTCACCCCCACCTTGGGGCTACTCCACCAACTCTTCTTCTTTATTAGCTCCAATCATTCATCTACATGCACAGAGCCAAAAAACCCTTACTCTGCATAGGACAAGAGATCTGCGCAGCTCGCTAGATCCTCCTTCCTTGTGTTACGACACAAAGCCTTCATAGTCTCTTACAATGACTTGCACTTAGCTCTGCAAGTCTCATATAGTATGCACGAAGCCTTACAATTCTTGATCACACAGATCCAACTCTTAGCACTTAACCAACTTGCACAACTCTTGTGCACTATTCAACTACTTCTTACATTTCCTAGCCTTCTATTTATACATACAAATAGGCCTAAACATGGGTAAACCCATGGGTCGACATCCCATTCCCGTTACATATTCCCAAATCCCAAAAAAGGACCCAAAAAGGGGTCGAGATCCCACGATCTCTACTTCGTCTTACACTCCGTCTTCGACAGGTTGTCGAAGTCCAAAAATAGGTCAAACTTGACCAAGGATCTCCCAAAACTTGGTCAAGGGCCAACATTCCTAGATGATCATCATTATTTTTGATGTATCATTTACTTCAAAATACTTTGAAGTTCTTAATTGATGTAGGTCGACCAAACCACAACTCATATGGAGTTTTATCACTGTTCGACCTTAGATGCACTTTGTTTAGAATATGAACAGCCATGTAAATAGCCTCCACCCATAAGGTTTGTGAAATGTCCCTTTCACTCAGCATATCCCTTGCCATCTGTTGCACTGATCTATTTTGGCGCTCTACAACTCCATTTTGTTGAGGAGTACCTGGAATAGTATATTCTCTTTTAATTCCATGTTTGTAATAGAATTCTTTAAAATCTCTTGACAAAACTTCTCCTCCCCTATCTGAGCAAATTTCCTTTAACTTCCTTCCTGTCTGACTCTCATCTAATGCCTTAAATGTTTTGAACTTCTCAAACTCATCATATTTTTCTCTCAAAAAGGAAACCCACGTAAGTCTGGAGAAGTCATCAATGACCAGCATATAGTAACGTTCTCCTCCAGTTCCTTCATTTCGCGATGGTCCACACAGATCCATATGAATAATTTGAAGTGTTTTCTCTAAAGTTGTGAAACTCTTCGATTTGAATTGAGCACGAGTCAACTTCCCATTTGACAAGATTCACATACAAAGTTATGAGGCTTAGCTATTCTTGGAAGATATTTCAGAGAACCTTCATTATTCAACTTGAAAATATGATCAAAATTCAAGTGTCCAAGCCTTTTGTTCCATAACCAACTAAATTTGCTTAAATGACATTCCTCCTTATCTTTCTTCAGAACATAGACATTGTTTTTAGTTCTAACCCTTTTTGCAATCAACTCTCCCGTGTTCACTGTTTTTATTTTACAATCTTTGGCAGTGAAAGTGGCTTCACATCCTCTGTCACACACCTGACTGACACTAAGAATATTATGCTTTAGTCCATCAACAAATAATACATATTGAGATTTGCCTCTTCCATTACTTAATCTTACTATACCTTTACCTCTGATCTTTCCTGGAGCATCATTTCCAAAAGTCACATTTCTTGATTTACTTTCTTTGAGTGATAGAAACTTACTATTGTCACCTATCATATGACTGGAGCACCCGATGTCAATATACCAGGGGTTCTTTTGTCTTTAATATGAAAACACTAATATGACTGGAGCACCCGCTATCAATATACCAAGCGTTATTTTGTCTTTGAGATGACAACATTCCGGTTCATTGAATAAAGGATCATAATGATTGTTATTCTTAATCTGCTTGTTTTTCCCATCCATCACATGATTTGCAATTTGTGGTTGTTTGTTACTTGGTTGTCTCATACTTGATCCCTCTTCATAACCCAAACCAGTTTTGAACTTTGGATTCCTTTGCTGATTCAGAATGGTGGCTAATCCTTCTGAGGCTTTAATACTTGTCAGATTCTGATGATATAAGGCCTGAATTTTCTTTAGATCTTTTCTGACAGACACTACTTCAGCTTCCAATTTTTCACCTTTTGTTTTGGCTTCCCTCAATTGTTGTTTGAGGATGTCTTCAATATTATTAGCTTCTTCTAAATTAACCTTCAATAAAGTACTTTCTTCAGATGGTTCATTTCATGTTTTCTCATACTTTACAGTAACTATTTTTCTTTTCTTTTCTTTTCTCTGAGTCTATCAATATCTTCCATGGCACTGACAAGTTCTCCTTCAAGATCTACTACTGCTACACAATCAACAAACTCACTTCCTATATCTTCAGTGTTTAGATCTTCTAAATCTATTATGATTAAATCATTTATTTTACTTTAAATAGAAGAGTCATTGTTTTCATCATCTGAAGGATCATCATCATTGTTTACACAAAGGATTTTCTTCTTAAAATTATTCTCTTTATAGACCTTATTGTGTTTGTTCTTCTCTTCATCGTCATATGTCTGATCCTTTCTTTTGTGAGGACACTTAGATGAAAAATTACCTATCTTACCACAGTTGAAACATTTGAAGGGAATTTTACCTTTGTATTTGTTTGATCTTTTCATCAGTCTTCTTACAAAATTTGCTTCAATCTCATCTATATCGGAGTCTATGCTTTTCTCTGCTTTAAAGGATGCCTCTCTTGTAGTGGATTTACCTTTAGTGATTCTCATTTCATAATCATTTAGGGTTCCAAGAAGTTGATCTAGTGTCAACTTTTTGAGATCAGTTATTTCCTCTACAACATAGACCTTTGAGTTAAATCTATCGGGAAGAGATCTTAATATTTTCTAGACTAGAAAATATTCATCTATCATTTCACCTAGACCTTTCATAGTGTTGACAAGTTATTCTATACGTAATAAGTACTTACTGATAGTTTCATCTTCATCCATCTTTAACTGCTCAAATTTCAGTCTGTGAGTCTGAAGTTTTGTGTCTTTCACCTTTTCATTACCTTCATAACTACTTATCATCTTGTCTCACATAACTTTTGTTGAATCACAGTGCATGACTTTGACAAACTCAGCTTTTGCAAGTCCACTGAGGATGGCATTCTTTTCTTTTACATTAAAGATAAAATCCAGCTTATCATCTTTTGAGGCCAATACTACAGGTTTCACATATCCAGTTTTAATGACATCCCAAACATCAGTACCTAAAGACATTAAATGTGTTCTCATCGTTATTTTCCAAAAGGAAAACTTGTTCCATCAAACAGAGGGGCTCTATTAGTTGAACATCCTTCATTACTAGTCATGTTCAAGCTTATGGATCTACCTTTGATCAAAGGTAGCGACTCTGATACCAATTGTTGGAAAAATAACTAAGAGGGGGGGGTGAATCAGTTATATATATAATCTTGAAAATTTTCCTGTTCTTTTGTAAATATTTACAGATTATTATTTAATGTGTTGTTGATAACTTGACATGCATAGATATACAATATTTGATCAATATCACATAATACATAGAGACACTGATTTTCATGAGGAAACCCATAAAGGGAGAAAACCTTTTCTTCTTAGGATGTCAATCAAGCTCCAACTTTCATGTACACGACAGTCTTTGAGCACCAACTCAAATATGAGGCTCCAACCTCTAATAACAAGCTAAAACTTGCAGAGAGCACCAACTCTCATATTTATCTAGCACCAACTCTCATATTTATCTAGCACCAACTAGATGGAAGCACCAACTCCCAGAATATCTTCTAGCAACAACTAGAATTTAGAGGACTACAATCCTCCCTAGCACCACCCTACCACCCTTATTGAATCTTACAAAACTTACTTACTTGATATGTCTCTAATTTGATATGTTATAGCTCGATGTCTCCTCTACCTTCTTCAACTGCTATGCTTTTCTCCACTTTTTCATATTTATGCTTCCATGCTCTGTGACTCCATTGCACTCTTCTTTGTTTATGCTCTGCTCTTCCTCCTCCTACGCACCACTCCTCTCTGTTCATATTTTATTCTGCATTTTATTCTCTATGCTCCATCTGCATTCTATGCATTGTGCCTCTTCTATATTCATCAACAACTCTACCCGATGTCCTTATACCCACATAAATAACTATAAAAAAGAACCCCCTCTTCTTTGTTCTACGTATATTTATCATGCCAAGTCCTCAGCCAGGTAATACTTGCAACTCTTCGTCTTCTCTGGTGGTTATTCTAAGTCTATTCGTCATCAATGGTCATTATCCTGAGATTCTTTGGATTCTCTAACAATGCGACCCTTCATCTTCTCTATTACAGTTGAGCTTATTCTCTCTGTTATAGTTACAACTGATATTCTATGACAGTTATAGGAGGTCCTTGCGAAGAATCTCCTTGCAAACTTCACCCGCGTGAACTAGCACCGGGTGCAAGTTTCCACCACGTGACGATCGACTGTGACCACACGCCTACCAAAAAGGCGTTACACGACTTCATGTTTCACGATCTCGTGAGTTAGCTCTCCTCCATTCTTCAAATTCCAAACTCCAAACTTTGTCATGTCATATCAATGGTCCATGACACTCTGATCTCCTCTTCGCACTTCGGGACTTTGTGTCTCGAGATATCGAAAGACTGCTCATATCCATTCTTTCAAAACCCGAACTAGTGAGTTCTTCAGGACCAGATATACAGTCTACGCTCTCGTTCCCGCCAACAGCTGTGATCACCTTTGAGAACTCAGACTTCGTGAGTTTTCGCTTCTCCTATCTCTAATTTCCTGATTTGTGAATCAACACAATTTTGATCTCTTTCCATGTGTCCTCTCTCGAGGGACGACCATGATTTTCTTTGGCTCCTGATTCTTCGTGTATTCCCCCCAACCTTTCCCAAAATGCATGGATCTCTGCCACGTTCCCTCTAGATCCAACGACGGTTGGTCCACGTGCTTAGATCTAATGCATGAGATCTGTTCTCCTCCTTTGCATGCCCGTTCCTCCTGTCTGGACTCTGATCCAACTATCTAGATTCTTCGTAGTGCTCTATCCAATGGGAACTTTCGCTCCTCCTCCTGATCTTTGTATTCATAAAAGAAGACTTATTCTGGTACCATCATCGTTGGTTTCCTGTTTTCCATCATTGTTGTTGTTCTTGCCATCAATGGCAAGCACACTCTTCCTGTAAACATGCCAACAAATAGGAGACTTAAGGTGCACCCTTTCTCCCTCTTCTTTCACTAACTTCTCCTTATAAAGTAGTTATTCTTTCAGTCTTATGTATTGGTCCTGGAGGGAACATTTCTATCTTCTCCATACAATCTTGATCTATTGTGATTTCGAACTAAAATAATGAGGTAAATATCCCATCAACACCCCTCCATGTGTGTTTGACCCTACATTCACATTCAATCCTCCCCCTCCACATTGTATCTGCTCCATCCACCTATCTTCCTACTTCTCCTCCACATGTGTCACCATCCACTGATCCTTATCCTCGTCCACCACTTGTGTCACCATCCATTAATCCCTGTCCTTCTCCTCCACAAGTGTCATCATCCATTGATCCTCCTCCTCCACACATGTCACATCCTCCTCCTCATCCACTGATCCTCCTCCTCCACATAGGGTACTGCTACAAAGGTTGATGATCTTGATAGAGAGACATTTGATAATGTACTTATGTCGGCATTTATTTTTGATGTTATTATTGATATACCCTCTACCTTTGGTAGTAGAGACACTAATTTATCTAGATCTAGTGGTGGACCTAGCTAGTAGTAGCACTGATTAACATGTATATTTATTGTTTTATATTTGACTTGAGATGTGTATATGACATGTTTATGGAAGATTTTGTTGAGATGTAATATTGACGTGTATATTCATATGTATATCACTCATGTATATTATGTTTTTCATATAATGTTGTGGTTGTTGTTGTTTGGTTTATAAAATGTATTATGAGTATGCTAATGATTAACATTGTTAATGATTTCTTTTTTTTTAAGTTAAATTTTAGATGTATCACTCATTTAAATTTACATTTGTCATATAATATTTAACTTTACTTTTATGAAATCGTTTAATTTGGATTGTGATTGCAAAAAGTTATAACCATTAATGGCATATAATGTTTAACTCCTCTTCAAGGTGAATTGATTTTTTTCCAACAAGATAAAATATGTTGATTAAACGTGTTTATAAACAAAATTACTTAAATATGATGAGTGAAATGATTGTGATTTGAATAATTATGTCTTTTCATATATTCTAATAATAACTTTATAACATAATTATTCACTAAAAATAATAATGATGATATAATAATAATGTTATCTTTTTTATTTTTATTATTCAAAGATTACAAGACAAAGTTATAATATAATTGTTTACTAAAATCACAATTATTATATTTTATTAATATTTTATGTTTCCAAAGATTTTATTAATTTATATTATCCAACTATTATAATATATGAAATTTATTCAATTAAATTTAAAATATTAAATATAGAGAATAATAATACATTTTGATCTATACACTTTCGATGAAATGATTTCACAGTTGTTTACTCTAGACTACTAACTTTATGAATCTTCTATTAAAAAATAATATCACCAAACATTTTATAATTAGTATTTTAAGAATAAGTAAAATTGATAAAGGTTGCTATACTTTTAGATAAGTATGGATCATTAAAATTTTCCTTAATTCTGACTAGGCTCTAAAAAAAGACTCTTTTAGAATTTCCATGTCTTTCCTATATTGACACGTATTTCAAGGATAATGTAAATTTAAGAATGAATGATTGATATAAGTTTTTATTATTATAAAACTAAAGTATGGAGTGGAATAGGTCAAGGTCATGATAGTGGCACTAGTTAAGGTTGGGAATGTCATCAAAGTTGGTAATGTTAACACCACAATTGTGATTCTAGAACTCATAGATATTGCATGAAGTTATTTTGTTGTAATTGTCCTTATAAGTTCCATCTCAATTAATTCTTAGTAATTCAAAGGCTAACATAAATATATGTTAATACAATACAACATAAATTTTCTATAATAAACAAAAAAATATGACAATAAAAATACTTCAAAACCACATCTTATGCTTCTACTATTTAATGTATTTTCAATACGATGGTTGTGAATGGTCGTTAACTTTTCATATCCAAAAAAATTATAAAATGAAGAAAAAAAACATAATTGGCCATTATAGATACCCATAATAAAATGACACATCCACAATATAAATACCAAAAAAAACCATTTACAAATCAGTCTTCGTTGTCATCGCCCTAATTATCTTCATCGCTTGGAATTGTAACATCATTTTTCTCATAAATATGTTTATATCTCAAATAATGTCTCAGTACGAACCACCAATCCCCACGCAACACATCTGGGTAAAAAAACACTCGGTTGCAATGTTTTGGGAAAACATAAGGCTCCTTAGTTTCAACCCACAATTTTTTAGAGTTAATACATATTAGCCCACTATCACAATCGTCCTTTACATTTATCCAATCAAAGGTATCCCACCACTTGCAAAAAAAAATAACACATTTAAACAGAGAGAATTCACTTGCATGATCTCTTGTATCTTTCCAATGCAACCTAACCTCCCTTCTATTAGGTTTTGATCATGGTGGCTAGCACAACTAGATTGGTTGAACTTGACCTCCAATCCACAATCTTGTGTGATGTGTCCATCATCAACATACTCAGAACAAAAATGATGTCCATATTCCCACATATATGGGAACAAATGTACTTGTAAAAATGTGAACAAAGGACGGTGTCATATGTCTAATAACCCAAGCATTAATAAAATCATAATACATGTTACAATTCAAATGTGCAATATTAATAGAATGTGGTACTCAGAGAGGTTATTACATAGTTGATGCACCTGATCCCTGTGTTTAGTGCATCTATATCTTCTCCATGTGGGTTATGACCAGACACATCATATTTCTCTTGTTTCTCGTCAGCCACCCAACCGTTGGGACATATTTTTGGTATATTTTATTTTAAATGATCAGGATAAGGCATGCTTCTATCATTCAATCATCTGAATGTTTTCTTCACACTGTCCCATTTCCTTATTTTCTCTTCATACAAGGCGACCCATGGTCATTTTTCCTCCGCGTTGTAAATAATTTTTTTATTGATGGCATGAATTTCTAAATTCGTTGATGTATACAAAAATCCAAAAGGAATAGCATGAGATCAAATATTTATTATCAACTTAAAGAATGAATTTATCGATGGCATCAATTTATAAATTCGTTGATGTATACAAGTATTCAAAATGAATAACATGAGATCAAATATATATTATCAACTTCAATGTAAACAATTTCTCTGTACTAAATTGACAAAATATAAGTTACTTACTCTTTAGAAAGCACGTTTTTTCGTTAGTTTGGAGTATGTCCCCTTCCTTTTTGTCCTCATCTTGTTGGTCGTCCCAAATGACTACCCCTATTGTGTTATCAATTTGCTTGATGTACTCACTAGAATAATAGAACGAATTGTATACTATGTAACCCTCTGCCATAGAGCCCTCTGGTTTTTCCCTTTGTCAAACAAACCCCTTCAATTTTTTTATGTACCTCTCTAAGAAGAACATCCAATGGAATGGGAGCACCCCAACTAATTCAACCTCATCAGGCAGGTGAATTAGAATATGGACTTGAAATTCCATAAAACACATGGGAAATTCCTTCTCAAACATACAAATAATATCAATTATGTCTCGATGCAACCTTGGAATGATAGCCATATTAATCTCCTTTGATGTGATCTAGCATACAAATTTAGATAATTTTTATATGGAACATCATAGTTCCAGGGGGAAGTCATGGTTCACACAACCACACACAAACAAAGGATAATGACACTACAAAATATACACACTCATCATTAATTTCCATATATCGATGAGTGCATATCATATTTTTATCGACAATATAGAAGAAGAATCATGTATTCAACATACATACCCTTATAGGATTCATATTCTCATGTTATTTCAACCCCGACAAATTCCCTTCTACAATGAAGCAATTTCGTAGAGTCAACCCATATAAAGAAGGTGCCTTCACACCTAATATAACATCATTCTCCATAGAAAGATCATATTTCTTCAAAAATCATGGGACATCGCCTTCTTTAAAAGACCAAGAGGGTGAAACCTCTCCTCTAGTTTATTTTTTTGACAATGTCTATTTTTAGTATTTGAAGCAATAAGATCTCTCCTAACAACCAATGTGTCGCTTTTATTCGAGGATATATGCCTCCATAAAGAAGATGAAACATTTTTTAATATATGCATGGGATCTAGTAAGTGGCCAATCTTAAGATGCTCCCAATATGGAAGTTCATAAAATGCATATTTAATTTTCATCCCAATGGGAATTTTCTCAACATAGGTGTCAAAAAATTCAAGATCATTGAACATATGTTCCACATTTTAATCAAACAATCATATCATTCTCTTCTCCTTCTCTTTGTTAGATGCTCTAATCCAATCTGTCGATCTCATTATTTCAGGTCTTTGGGTTCTCTCTAGTTTACAATTTAAAGCATATGCAACTCTTCTATAAGGGTGGTCTCTGGGAGGAATGCCCTCGAACAGTCATACATCGACTTTCGTAAGTGGTTGGACCACCTAGCCTTTATATAAGGTCCAAAAAATTTACATCCATGATACCCTTTTGTTACAAGACCTAAGATGTTATCATATACATATCATGATACTATCAAAAATATAGTTGCACCAAATGAAGTATGCCAAATAACATTACAAATATAAAAAAATCAATCAACATGGTTACCGGAGAAAAATCCTAGTCATGGATAATCATGTGTGCTGTATGCACATATGCCATATGACATAAAATACCTCTCCATTTGGATGGGTCTTGATACATCATATACATGTATCCATTCCCATAATTTCTTAAATTCACCGATCAATGGTTGGAGGTAGACATCCATTCTCTTCACTTGTCTTTAACCTGGGACTATAAGAGTATTACAGATTATTTTCATCACCCCCATGACCATTAACGATGTAAACCTACCTTTTTTCATTAGAAGGATCAAAGGCCTTAATCCTTGAAGAAGAATGAAGATACTTTTTCCAGAGAGATGAAATTATACTGTTCCTTTGTCAAAAACCTTAGAAAAAGGGATTGTTGCACCTTTCTTAGAGTTAAGGGTGCGACAATCTAGGATCGTCGTATCTTGCACCATAGTGGCCTGCAACATCATCATAGTTTTCTCAATGTTAAGGGTGCAATGATTTTCGTATGAAGGAAAAAGAGGAATTTCTCGAAAGTTCTAGAATAGAAGCCTCTAGGGTGATGTGGCCTTTGATCATTTTGGATATGAGTCATGTCCCTAATATCATGGGATCATCCTAACCTCCTCACCCTATTCTTTTCAACTTATAAAAGCAGAAGATTTCTCATGGGAAAAGTTAGTTGGAAATTTATTGAGTTTTGTAGCTTGGAGTTTTTGGAGCTTGTAAGTTGGCAAGTGCTTTGCTTTGTCAAGATAGATTGTTGATCTCAAAATCCATGGAGAAGAAGTGTGTGGGAATAAAGGAAATGTTGGAAGGGACCTTAAAACATCAAGGCATCAATTTTATTCTCCTTTTCATATTTATAATACAGTAATATATTTCTTTCCCATAAAATTGGTCTTATTTTATTGTATGACTCCTTGATCACATACATAGGTTTTGTTGAGTATACGTTGTTTCTTTCACTTCGTTGGCTTGTGTATTTTCTTCAGGTTCAACATCCCATAAGCCTTGGAATGGAGCTAGGATGGCACTAGTGAGGACAAACGACATTTAAAAGGTATGTCATTTATCTCTTGTTAGTTAGTATTCTTGATAATTAAAACTTAGGGAAAGTTTTATATTCTTTCTTGTTTTGTTCTAGTTTCGAGGTGAAACTAGGGATATATGTTTGTGTCCGCACTTACCAATTTGTCTGATAACAAAATTGGCGACCATACTGGGGAACAAATTGTTTTCCTAGTTTATCTTTCTTTCTTTCTCTAATTGCTTGGGTTCTGCTTTATGAGTCACTGAGAGATCCATATTGACTCTTTGACTGTTAAACTTCACTGGAAAAACCTTCTTACTTATTAGTTTTTCCATTTTTCCTTTGATCATTGCACCCTTCTTTGAGGGATAGTGCGACAATTTAGGATCGATGCATTCTTCCTTGAAGACACGGTGAGACATCATCACACTGTACTATTCTCTTTCATACGACGATCAAGCATCATCGCATTGTGTTACTCTTCTAGCCTGTGACGATTGTGATTTTTTTAAATTTTTGATGGTTTTTCTTGCCCAGATCTTAGATATGGTTTTGGGGTGAATTTTTGGGTTTGATTATAGTCTGATTACAGTCTTATTGATAGACTTTGAATCCAATTTTAGCCATATTTTCTTTGTTTTAGCTTGTTTTGTTTTGAAATATTTGATCTCTTTCTTTGAGTCTCTTTCAGTTACAAAGCATTGTTTTTTCTTTAGAATTGTTTAGTGAAAGAACACTTATTTTTCTGAATAGTTCATGTTAAAATAAAAATTGTAGGTTGGGTTGATTTTGTCTTGAAGAAGCTCGCTATTGTTTTTAGTGTATCTTTGAAACAAACAAAAAAAAAATTTCTTTCTTTGCATTAGTTTGGGGGAATCTTTGCATTTGAAGTAGTGAAATTGCATGGTTTTTGGAATTTTTGGTCTTTGGTGTACAGTCTTTTTGGCTCATTTCTTGATATTGATGAGTTTAATAAATTTTGGGGACATTGTGCTTCTAGGAATGATAAATGTTTTCTCCTTATCGTAATATAGATTTCATCGAAATGAAATACTTGCATTCTCATTTCTTTGAATTGTTTAGAATCGGTCAAAACATCATTTAGTCCAAGCCATTTTCCTCTTGAGTAACAACAACCTTAAAAATAAATTTCTTATAAAAATTGATTAGACATTTTTGTATTTTCTAGTAGTAAATCTACATTAGATTAGTTGTAGAGATTTGGAATAGGTGTGAAATATAACTTTCCAAAGCTGCAAACAAACATAGTATCTTGAGATAGGGAGAGTTTAAATCCACTTGCTACATTTTGTCCTCGGAATCCCCTCTAACACAAGGGTCAATCACAAGGTCGCATTAGGACCGACAAACTTACTCACCCTGCATTTTTGGTCTTGGTGTAGATATTGCGTGTATTATTGGGGGTCACTTGAGAATAAAATCATGTGGGGACCTTATCAAGTTGACTTTGGGCTTAGATACCCTGCCCTTGTGTGTCGATCAGACTATTGACTACTTCCCCAAGAATCATTGTCGTAATTGGTAATATTAGTGGCCTATATTTTTAGATTCTTTACACGAGGTGACTGTGGAGGGGCAAGTCTTCACGATACCTGGAATCGACATTAGCAGAACTCACTCGTTCTCCTTAGAGGGTATACCCATGATTATGTGTGGGAGCTTGCACCAAGGCGTAAGTCCATTAAGCAGGTCATCAACATAACTTTTCCTCCTGCTCTATATCATACCCTTCTTAAATTGTTGTCACGACGTTGGATTTCATCACCAGATAGTGCATTCATTATGAGAAGGTTCTGTTTGTTTTCTTGCTTCCTAGATTTTTAGCATGTGTTGTTTATTTTCCCTAGCATACTCTAGGTTGGATCTATGTTTAATGGCATCAGTTCCTAGAACAACCAATGAAGCAACCCCTAGTCTAGGGGAAACTTTTTTTTTTCCTTCTTATGGAAATGTTGGTCCTCCTTACATCGCCACTTTGAGCCTTCCAAGTCTCATTATTGGATTTTCGGTATGGTTGTTTTCCACTTCGATAAGCCTGAATGCAGTAAGTTCTTTGGTTGTGAGAAATTCTCCCCAAGAAAATCAACCTCATGTTGATCCTTCACCTTCTTCACCAATAATATCTTCTTCACCTTCTCCACTTGAAAGGTATTATTCTGTTTCATCTTCTTTGTTGAGTGAAAGTTCTGAAGCTAGTAACTCGGTGGGTAAGAAGAAGAAGAAAAGGAAGAATAAGAAGAAGAAAAATAAATAAGGGTCCAAATTTCCGACCACTGCCAGACATGTTGGAAAACAACCAGTTACTGTTACTCATGCTGGGAGTGTTGATGATGTCAATATCACCCAAACAACCCATAAACCCAAGTACCCTTGCAGGATTTGTAAGGGTAGCCATCTTCTTAAATATTTCCCTAGTCTATCTAAGGTTATAGAAGCATGGTCTAAACACCCTTTCCAGCCCGTGTCGTCGGCCTCTGAACAACATGCTGATGTTCTCCCATCAACTAGTCAAGATACCATTGGGTGGAAGAAAATTAGAGTCAAGTTCTCATGTATGTTATGCGGAGGGAGTCATCAAACTCACCTTTGCCCTCGTATGGACGAAGCATCAAAATTACTGGAAGACATGACTGTTTCCCATCCTCAACTTCTAGTTGCTTATCACAAGCTTACTCTTGACCCACCTGTAGTTGATGGAATGGTCAACCTAGTCCCTTCATTGGTTAGTCTGGTTGATCAGGTGGTCAATCCGGTCACGTCCTTAGTTGAACCAGTTTCCAAAGTGGTTGATCTGATCCCATACTCAGTCGATCCCACTCTCTCATTAGCGAGTGAAACCCAAGTGGTCGATCCCTTTCCACCCATTGACCCCATTATCCCCTTGGAGAATGAAACCCAAGTGGTTGATCTGATATTATCATCAGTCGATCCTACCCTCCCGCTAGAGAGTAAACCTGATACTTCTCATGTTTTTCTTCTTGATACAGAATCTGTCGTGCTCGAGGGTATTCCTCCTTCTCCCATAGAACCCCCTCCAAGTAATGAGGCCATCATTTTTTATTGGGGTGTGCCAACTAGACCTCGTCTTCCCTCTCACATTCCTTTCAATATTACAGTACAGGTTTTTTGTCAGGACGTTCCTCAGAAATTGATAGAGGAAGGTTCGTTCGTTAGTATTTTTTCCTCTATTACTTGGCAAGCTTTGGGTTTTCCTTAGCTTATGTCGGTTATGCAGAATCTTTTGGATTTCAACAGAAGAACCATTCAACCTTTAGGGACCCTTCCTCAGTTTCCCATAACTTTGGGAGGGAAAACTGTCTTTATTGATGTCATGGTAGTCCACGATCTCTTGGATTTAGATTTACTCCTTGGGAGAGATTATGTCTATGCCATGAAAGCTATCATGTCCACTCTTTTTCGTGTGATATATTTCCCTCACAATGGAAGATTTGTGACTATTGATCAACTATCCTTTGTTGGCCTTGATTTGACCGTCAACTCAATGACTCCCCTAAATTGTTCATATATGCAGTCGATATCACCCCTTCCACAGGTCAATTATGTGGCTCTATCTCCCATGCCTTCAGTTGTCGATGCAGATGAGCCCCTCACTGTAATATCAACCTCTTATGACTTAGATCTGGTAGTTGACATGGTGATCTCTTTAGTAGGGCTATTGTAGCATGACCTCCTTACCCCTATTGCGGCCCTCGACATGTCTTCCTTCCAGAGTGTGTTTCTTCCATCAAGTGAAGATCTTTTGGAAGCCATGACCAAGTTTTGTCCCATGACATGGTTTCCTTCTGGAGCATCATCTCCTTGGAATCCATGATCAAAAAGAGATTTTTGAGAATGGTTTTATGATTTCAATCTCATTAAAAAATGAAACCATCTTTGAGCATGGTTTTCTAATTCAAGCTCATTAAAAAATGAAACCATCTTTGAGCACATTTTTCTGATTTCAAGCTCGTAAAAAAATGAAACCAGTTGTGAGGATATTTTTTCATCTAAGTGGCATACTCGTTAAACAATGAAACACATCTTATGAGCATAGTTATTCTCCTATGTCAAGCTTGTTAAAAAATGAAACAGAGGTCTGGGGATTGAACCTGGATGCTTGAGCATGGTTTTTTGATTTCAAGATAATTAAAAAATGAAACCAGTTGTGAGGATAGTTTTTGTGTCTCTGTGGCAACCTCGTTAAAACATGAAATAGAGGTCACGAGGATATTTTTTGCATCTCTGTAGAAACCTTGTTAAAAATGAAACAGAGGTTACGAGCATAGTTCTTCTCCTATGTCGATCTCGTTAAAAAACAAAATAAAGGTTTGGGGATTGAACCTGGATTTTTGAGCATAGCTCATTTTCCTGTGTCAAGCTCGTTAAAAAATGAAATAGATTTTTCCCTCCTCTTCGATCGAGTCAAGTACTTCTTTACGTATAGTATTTGAAGCTTCATTTCATCCTCATGTGTCATTGGATGAGATGAATCTTGGGGGGAAATGTGTACAGCCTCTGGAATTCATGCAGAATTTAAGCCACTAGCTTCTTTAGCTGGGGGATAAGTACCAACCATCCCTGGATTATGCATTGGGAAGTCAAAAACATAGTTTTGTTTTGTTTCAAGTTTGTGTAAAAATAAAACTAGATCCAAGCATTGTTTTGTTTAGTTTTAAGCTTGTATAAAAATAAAATCTATCCCAAGTATCCCAAGCATAGTTTTGTTTTTTTTAAGCTTGAGTAAAAATGAAAACAATCCCGAGCTCAGTCTTTGTTCTTTCTCATGCTCGTAAATACCTGAGAATGTAACCGATTAAACTTTTATCACTTTTTTGGACTCGTAAAGGTTATACGAAAAGGAACCCCCTGGAGTTCCCTTTAAGCTCTTTTTAGATTATCTAAACATGAAAAGATGGTCGAGCGATCTTGTTATTTTCACGCTCATTAAAGTATTTGAAGAAAACATATATTGAGCAGTATTTTATCTCTTTTTCGGTCTCATCAGACTAACTTACGAAAAAGGACCTTATGGAGTTCTCTTGAAGTGTTTTTCAGACTCTCTAAACTTGAAAAACCCTTGAGTTTACATTCTTTGGACTCGTAAAACAAACATCGAAAGGCCCATATGGGACCGAACCACTCCTTCCCAGGGTTCGTTAAATATACTCTGAAGGACTCATCCAAAGGATGATCTTACAGTTCAAGCATATGTTATCCTCCTCAAGATTGTGTAAAAATAAAGAGGTACTCGCCAGAAATGGTGGGGGGAAAATTGGGAAAGAAATGTCTCTAAACATATATTCTATGGACGATTCACTTTTGAACATGACACCCTTTCACTCTCTTTGTGTCTAGGTTGGAAAATCTGCTTGTCTCTTGATCATACTCCTTTATAATATTACAAATTGGTTTGTGATCCATGTTTTTGAGTCAGTGTTTTCGATACATTTGTCGTGTCATCAATATGTTCAAAGAGAAGTTCAACCCGGAAAGTATTCTATTGTGTCAGCCATTTATACCTTCCTTAAGCCTTCTATTGTGTCATCCCTCCCTAATTCAGTCTTGAATCATTTGTTACTCTTATCTACTTCAAATCTTGTTACATGTTTTGTGTCATTGATGGGGGATACATTAAGGCCCTTCTGTGACGAGTATTTTCTTGTCGACTTCAACTCATTATCCAGAAATTAGACTTAGAAACTAATTGGTACCTTGGAACTTACATTCCTCAATGGTAGGTTTCCTCTCTTTTGACAGTGGGTTTTGATTATTGACCCCTGATCGGGAGATTCCTCCGAATGTTCGAATTTAGCTCACAAATTCCCACCCGTTGGATTGTACTAGTGTACCTTGGGAGTCATTGAAATTAATGGTGATTTCCCTCGCACTTGTTAATGGTATACACTAATGACCAGTAATCAAGTGGTTTCTACCATATTCGACTTCAGCACATGTATTTGCATGGTTAGATTCGTACTATAGAGTGGTGGAGATGAAGACCCTAAATATTTTTTGACAAATTCAGGTTGTGTTGGAGTATATTCAGATTTTACTGTTGCATAGATTCATAGTGTATGTCTCATGGCTATGTTCAAATTTGAGTCTTTAATGCATAGATCCACAATGTATTTTTGGTGGCTATGTTCATATTTGAGTCATAATGGCATGGATCCACAGTGTATGTTTGGTGGCCATGACCTGTCTTACATGACATGGATCTTTGCATGTCATAATTTATGATTTGATTCATTTGTATTCCGAGTATAGGAATGCCTACCTCATTGATGATATATTATTGTATTGTATTTCCTTGTTTGTTGGCAGATTTCCGACCGACGTGTTCCTTGTTCCCTACACACACTCGATAAAGTATTTCAGCTATCACTTTGTTCTAAATTCATACTTTGGGGGGGTTATTGTTACACATTATTTTCATCACCCCTATGACCGTTAATTATGTAAACCTATCCTTTTTCGTTAGAAGGATCAATGGCCTTAATCCTTGAAGAAGAATGAAGATACTTTTTCCAGAGAGATGAAATTATACTTTTTCTTTATCAAAAACCTTAGAAAAGGGGATCGTAGAAACTTTCTTAGTGTTAAGGGTGAGATGATATATGATTGTCGTAGGTTTCACCATAGTGGCATGTGACTTCATCACAATTTTCTCAGTGTTAAGGGTGCAACGAGTTTTGTACGAAGGAAAAAGAGGAATTTCTCGAAAGTTCTAGAATAGAAGCTTCGATGGTGAGGTGGCCTCCAATTGGTTTGGATTTGAGTCACATCCCTGATCTCATGGGATCATCCTAACCTCCTCACCCTATCCTTTTCATCTTATAAAAGGAGAATATTTCTCATGGGAAAAGTTAGTTGGAAAGTTCTTGAGTTTTGTAGCTTATATTATTTGGAGCTTGTAAGTTGGCTAGTGATTTTATTTGTCAAGAAAGATTGTTGATCTCAGAATCCATGGAGAAGAATTGTGTGGGAAGTAAGGAACTGTTGGAAGGGACCTTAAAACATCAAGGCATCAGTTGCATTATCCTTTTCATATTTATAATACAGTAATATATTTCTTTCCCATAAAATTGGTCTTATTTTATTATATGACTCCTTGATCGCATACATAGGTTTTGTTGAGTATATGTTGTTTCTTTCACTTCTTTGGATTGTGTATTTTATACGGTTTCAACATCCCATAATCCTTAGAACGGAATGAGGATGGAACTAAAGAGGACAAACGACATTTAAAAGGTATTCATTTATCTCTTGTTAGTTAGTATGCTTGATAATTAAAACTTAGGGAAAGTTTTATATTCTATCTTGTTTTGTTATAGTTTTGAGGTGAAACTAGGGAGATCTGTTTTTGTATTCACTTACTAATTTGTCCGATAACAAAGAGAGAGCATAGTATGTTCATTTTTCACAGAAAACCATGGGGTGATATTGTTATTGATCACTACCACTGGCCAAACATAATAGTTGGTGTTTTGGAGGGAATATAGGTTAACTCCATCCATATATATTATCAATCATAGACCTTTCATACTTCATCCATGAACTTATCGGTTCATGTATCCTATGTATGCCTCATGGCTATTGAATCTACTAGGATTCACATAAATTCTTGGCTCAATTCTATGTGAGGCATGCCACTCTTGCAACATGGCTAATTGTTTGTAATGAAAGAGCCTTTGAATCCTTGGAATTATAGGAATTTTCCTTAATATCTTATAAGAAGGACCATGTGCCTTACTCTTTTTATTTTATTTATGGTACCTATCATGCGTACATTATGGACACATATCTTTGTTCGCATATTTGTTTATATATAGAATACAATCATTCGAACATGCATGGTATGATATGTACTCAACACCCAACATTTTTTGCATTTTCTTTACCTCTGTGAAGCTATCGGGAAAGAAATTATCACTCAGAAGTACCTTATCTTTTAGTAATTTTCAATTAATGGGCAATAGAAATGTACATTGTCATTAAGGATACATTTGAAATACCATACATTTCTTTCAAAACTGTCGAGAAACACACATTTGACATAACATACATTTTTTTCAAGTTGTATAGTAACATTGTTGTCCCTAGTTGGGTCGACCTTGACCCATGTACTCAACCAAACAGAGGGGTATTGGAAGTAGATTTCAGTATTTCGAAGAAGGCATGTACAACATCAATGTCATCCCCAAGTTCATTTTTTTGGAATGCATCTAACAACATTCCCTCCATGGCTTGGGTATCCCACAAGAAATAATCCATAGCAACCTCTATATCATTTCCTACATCCCCAACATGTGAAGAACTAGTGTTACTATAGAGATTTTGAATTCATAAATCAAGATGTAGTGGGAATTTAATAGGTGGTTGTTTCAACCATTCTTGGTATGGTTCCTCTTCAAGTTATGCTCGTTTAGCAGGAAGCTCACGACTTGACATCATAGTGGGGTGCAACAATAGATGGTGGACAGGTTTTTCATCATCAGAATCTTGATTGTAAAAATATTGAAAATTACATTGACAGTATTAGTAACATAGTGCATTGTTGGCACAAGGGCAGACCCAGGGTTAAATGCTTCAACAGTGCACCAACAAATCCCTAACTATGGACCCTTTTAGCAACACCTACAAAGCAAGCGAAGTCTCACCCGAGGTAGAGGCAAGGGGGGTTACAGGACTCAGGTGTTTGTAACCAAGATGAGACACAGATCTGTGATTACAATTACTTTGCAGAGTACTTAAGAACTACATGCATTATTTTATAAACTTTATTCACATCACTGAACAAACCATGAGAATAGATCGGCGCAGTAAAATACACATCCCACTTAGCATCATCAGTTAGATCTAGCACATTCAACATAAATAAATCTCTAAGCATTCATAGATCTATCTATCATAAATAATAATCAATGCACTAAGTAGACCCACAACATAAACATCATAGCACAAAGAAAACCATTAAGACATGATATACGTGGTTCACCCTAGTGTGGGGCTACATCCACCAACTGCTTCTTCTTCTTTATTAGGATTTAATCTTGTACATTCATCTACTCCTGTGCACTAATCCACAGAGCCAAGCTTCGCACCAGACAAGTGATTTGCGCACTAAGCACCAGATCCACCATCCCAAAATCAAGTCAAGGAACAAAGCCAACTCCTCTATCTAGCATAGAGCCTTACATACACAGTATGTTGCACTAAGCAACCCAAAGCTACTTGCAGTTAGCCTTGCAAGCTATTGACCCCTTTATACATTACATTCTTACTTATTTATACTTTTACATTTACAAAAAGGCCTAATCATGGGTAAACCCATGGACCAACATCCCATAACCTATTATAAAACCCTAGGAACCCCATGTTGGGTCCATAAATCCCACAAAACAAGTGAGATCTGAGATCTCAGCTCTGCCTGGGTGCTCCTTCCTTGATCACTACGTCGAAGTCCAAAAAGTGGTCTAACTTGACCAAGATTTACTCAAAACTTGGCCGAGGGCCAACATGCATTTAATATGTTCAAACATTATGCCATACACTTATTAGAAGGATGGAAAAAAATTTCCCAATAATAAACATGCAACCAAACACTTTATAACAAAAATGTTGGATTAAGAAATAAATTTACATTAGTTCCATTGGCAATCCATAAATACAATTACTCAATCATATTTTTCTTATGCCCTATGGGGTTTCTACATAAAAGAGATCCAATTCATGGTGTAATATTGTTGACCGAAGCTAGTTGTTGGAAGATGGCATGTTATGATTGGTAGGGTAAAGCAACTATCCACTTTCATCAAACATATGTTTGCAGTATCTTTCTCCTAATAAGAGCATGTTGAAATTTTGGGACTATAGGAATATCTTGAACATCTGAACTAGATCTTGAATCTTGATCCTACAAAATTCAATAAACAAATATTCAATCGCACCTACATACATAACACAAATTCAATGAGAGAAATGACATATAAATAAAATCTAGATGTACTACAATCGACATGAGAGAACTTGAAGGACTTCCAACAATATGGAAAGAGTTGGAATTTGAAGAATTGACCATTTGATATTATGATTCATTTTTTCCTACATTTGAGCTAAAAGTCATCATCTTAGGAAGCATAGAACAATATAACTTCAAATAGAATTTTGAATAACTTTTATAAATGAATGGTGTTCTTAATAATATAAATACACTCTGATGTGTTTAATTGAGTGAAGAACCGAAGATTGGCCTCTGTTATTTCCTCTGCAAAGAAAAACATATGCAAAATTTAAATGTCAATGTTTGCATTTGCATTTCGTAAATTGAATTGTTTTACGGTGTGTTATTATTTTCACACTGCACCAATGTGTTTCTAACTGTATAGTGCACTGACTGAAACAAGTTAGAAAATTAACACACGTGTATTATTAATGCACTGAAATTTATTACGAAAAATAAATCGATGTGTTACATGTACACACCGCAATGGTGTTCTACTCATTGTATAACACACCAAAAATGTAAGTTTTGAAAAAAACAACATGCTTGTTTATCATCAATGTGCCAAAATATTAAACAAAAAAATGAGCTAGAATTTCAATTTTTTGTTTATAAATGAAAATCGTATCCATTAATTAATTTATTTTCCAAAATTTAGAAGGGATATTTCTGTAATAGATATTTATCAACAAATACTTCAAAGTGGGTGTGTTTTTTTTAAGAGCCAAATTTGAAGGGATTACTATAAATCACATACAAATCTGCAGCGGAGAAATTTTAGATATATGATTTTATTCTATTAATCATCTTAATCTTTCCCCTATTTGACTCAAACAATTTTCAGTGCATTCCCAAACCAAAAAAAAAAAAATCATAGTTACCCTCAGTATTGGAAGCCCTAATTTCCTCACTATTTTTTTTTCTTTCTCTTTCTATATCTCACAAGGAGAATATAGGGTTTGTTTATTTATATATGGGTGTTTCCGATCTGTTGCAATAAACCACTCATTGCATTGGATCCCAAACTGTATTATTGTTGTCGATTTATTTCATTTAAAACTCCTTCACGGTTGATAGTGCGCTCTATACATAGGAAGAGCATCGATGTGTATTTTTATATCAACAACAATACTTAATTTAAATTAGAAATAATGTTTAAAAAAAACATTTTCGCAATTGGTGGTGCACATTGTACCTAGATAAGAATTGAGGCACATTTTCTTACAAAGAACACCATTGAGTTTAAAATGGAAATAATATTGTTTTTAATATGGAAATTGCCATGAGAACTCTACAGTCTAAGGTGTCAAAAACATCCACAAGACAAGTGGGTACCTGCAAGATAGGGTTTGGAGTAACTGCAAGCTAGGGTTTGGCAGTCACAATCACAATAGATGACAACATAGTTACCAAAGGGGGAGGTAATGAAACCCCGTCATACAAGAAGGTAGTGTTGGATAGGGGGAAAGTCCCATGGGGCGTAGTTTTTAAGGAACCAATGAAAAGAACCTCGATATCAGGACCGGAAAAGAATCAGGAAAGCAATTGGGAAAAAATGGATCACATGGGGGAAGAAGCCAGAGAAACCTAGAATGATGCACAAGAACCAGTGAACCCCAATGGGGTAGAAGGGTGCAACCCATGTAAACCCAAAACAACAATGATACCCAAGGTGATACTGGAAGATCCACAAACTCAACTCTTCTGGGACCAGATGAATATGCATGCACTAATTTGCAACTTCATGGGTTTGTGGCCCACAGAAAGAACGTTGCACAACTAGATAAAATATCAATGGAAGCCAAGCGGGGAAGTGGAACTCCACCTGGGCTCGAAAGGCTTCTTCACAGTAGTGTTCATGAACTTGGAGGACATGGATAAAGTCTTTGAGGGGGAGGCATACTTCCATGCCTTAGTAGGACTGTACATGCGGCCATGGAAGGAAAAATTCTCCCCAGATAAAGAAACCTTAAAAAATGTACCCGTCTAGCTCAGGCTTTACTCCTTGCTTCTAGATTACTGGTTGTCATCCACCTTTGAAGCAATTGGGAACAAACTTGGAAAATATTTGAAGACATTATAAGCAATCCTAAAAGGGAGATATACATCCTATGCAAGGATCTGCATAGAGATGGATGTTTCGGGGGCACTCCCAGGAGCCATAAGCCTGGAATTTAGGGATGTGGAATGGATACAAAGCATTAACTACAAGCAGATCCCGTTTAGATGCAGAAGATGCCATGAACATGGAAACCTAATCAAATAATTTCCTCTCAATAAAAAACAAGAAGCGGAAAACACCAAAATACATTAGGATGAGGACGGGTTTATAAAGATGAACCACAAAAACAGAGAAAACAAGAAACCAAGTAAAGCCCCAACAGGAAGAAATCTAGAATCTAGGACTAGAACAGAAGTACAGGACAAGACGAACAAAGGGGAAGAAGGAGGAAAGGAAAAGGAAAAATCTAAAGAAGCTAGGGAACAAGAAACAAATGAGAACACAGATAGTCCAAGCAATAAGATGGAACAGGGGGGTAGCACAACTCCTATGGACAAAGAAACCAAAGATTCCAACACCCCCATGCAGGAGGTAGACAAAGAGGCAGAAATGATACCAAGCGAGGTAGGTACGGAAGATCCTGATCTCAGAGATATTGTGGAAAGGGAAGGAAAATATCTCTCGGACATATTGGAGCAATGGAAAAGGCATGGCGTAGACAATGTACCGATAGAGAAACTAGATCGTATCCAATACCTCTTCCTCCTAACGGAAGAAGAAAAATCTAGAGGACTCAAGCGCACGCACGGAGAGATAGGAAACCTAGGAATCAAAGCAGGCGAGGGACAACCACAACTCTCACCCAAGCAGACGAGAAGGAAGAAAGGCAGGAAATCAAACAGCGTAGCCCTACAGGAACTAGGAGCCCTTCTAATAAACTCAGGTAAGATAAAAAATCTCTTTCCCAACTCCCCCCCACATGTTTAAATGAAGATTATAACATGGAATATAAGAGGCCTAAATATCCCACGAAAGTAAAGAATCCTTAAAAACAGACTGAGGAAGGAACAACTAGACCTTTGTTTCATCTGAGAGACGAAATGCATTGTAGACAGAATGGAAATAATCAACAAAAAAAAATGGAGAAAGTACAAGATGTTGGTTGTCGAAGGACAACAGATGGAGGGTGGTATTCTCACTTTCTGGAACCCACAAGTGATTAATCTACTAGCAGTTGAAGCCACCAAACACAAAATTATGGTTAACATGCAAATCATAGGTAACACGGATGTGATTCCATGCACTAATGTGTATGGACCCCAGATGTTGGAGGAAAAGAGAAGAATGCTCCTAGACCTAGAAAACCTAAAATCTCGTTCCAGAAACCTCCACTATATCCTGGGAGGGGACTTCAACATCATCATGACACTTGCAGAGAAAAAAGGAGGGACCGGGAGACTGGATAGAGATGCGGGAGACTTTTCAGCTTTCATTGACACAGTGGAGATGGTGGACATCAGAACCAGTAATGGCCAGTTCACCTAGAACAACAAATGGATAAATCAACATCAGGTAGGTACAAGGCTAGAAATATTCTTGGTGTCAGAGTCCATCATTATGAAGGGATTAAATTTAGACTGCATCATTCTTCCCTGGGGGGATTCTGACCACTGGCCATTCCAATTGGAAGAAAACTTCCAAACCACACCGAAGAATAGACCTTTCAAATTTGAGAAATTTTGGATTGAACATTCCACCTTCAAGGAGAACATCAACCAATGGTGGCGGGAGGAAAAACCAGAGCAAGGGACAAGGATGTTCAAACTATATAAGAAACTCAAGTACATCAAACATAAACTCAAGGAGTGGAACAAGGAAATATTTGGAAACATAAACCAAGAAAAAAAAAATATTGAAGACAAAATGAGGAAACTCTAGGAAATTTCCATGGACGAGGGCTATACAAAGGATCAAAAAAGGGAAGAGATCCAAATGACCCAAGAATGGGAAGCAAGACGTAAGTAGGAAGAGGCTCTATGGTGCCAAAAGTCCAGAATCGGGTGGCTAAAGGAAGGAGAGTGGAATACCAAGTTTTTTCATGGAAAAAACATTGCTAGAAGAACCCACAACAAAATCCTGAAAATTCAGGATTAGGATTGGATCGAGAGAGAATCCCACAAGGAGATTGAAAATATACTGGTAAATCACTTCCATGGAATAGCCTAGGAACCCAAACAAGACCGAACGGAGGCCATACAAAGGATAACTCAGCACATCCCCAGGCTAGTTACCGAGGAACAAAATATCAATCTAAACAAACCCATCGCTAAGGAGGAAATTGACTAAGTGGTCCAGAGATGCCCAATGGAAAGGCCCCAGGTCCAAATGGTTTCACAGTGGAATTCTTAAAAGCATGCTGGAAAGTGGTCAAACATGACTTTTATGGGGTGGTGGAAGACTCCAGATGTTCGGCCTCCATTCTGAAAGTGCTAAATTCCACAATGATTATTATAATCCCCAAAGAAAATGAAGCAAGGACCCCAGACCACTACATACCCATAGCTTCATGCAATGTGGTTTAGAAGATAATCTCCAAAGTCATATCCAATAGATTGAAACCTCTCCTACCCACATTGATTTCACAGGAATAGGTGGGTTTCGTAGAAGGGCGACAAATTTTGGACAACATCATCCATGCCCATGAGGTGATACACACACTGAAAATTTAGAGGAGGGGGGGGGGTGATAATCCAATTTGAACTAGTAAAGGATTATGAAAAAATTAGTTAGCACTATATGTTCAAGACTCTGGAAGCCTTTGGCTTCGCCCAACACTAGATCAACTGGATTTTCAGCCTAGTCTCAATGACAAGTTACTCGCTCTTAATCAATGGAGCCCCAACCAAACCCTTCTAGCCTTCAAGAGCCATTAGACAAGGAGACCCACTATCACCCTTCCTGTTCATTCTAATGATGGAAGGACTTAGTAGAAGCATAAAAAGCGCAACTGCAGCAGGAGAAATAGCAGGCATCAAACCTTTCGAAAACTGTCCTACCTCCATGCACCAACAATTCATTGATGACACCTTACTCCATGGCACACCCATGGTCAAGGAAGAAAAATCCTATAAATAATCTTAGAAGAGTTTGGGGAAGCCTTAGGAGCGGAGATCAATCACTCCAAATCCATGACCTATTTCTTCAATACCAACCCTGCAATTCAAAGAAACTTGGCAAACATTTTTGGTTTTGAACGCAAAACGCTCCCAACGAAATACTTGGGAATCCCCTTGACGGACAGAGCATGAAAAATGGAAATGTGGGAAGGAGTGAACAACAAACTATAGGAGAGGGTGAAAAAATTGACTTACAAAACCCTCAACCTATATGATGTCATTGTTTCTCGCTCCCAAAGAAATACTACAAAAAATAAGAGCCATCTAAAGGGACTTCCTATGGTGAGGAGCACAAAATAAGAAAAAATGGGCCCTGGTGGCTTGGGAGAATGTGTGTAAACCAAAATGCAAAGGAGGCTTGGGGTTATAAGACCCATAAGCAACCAACGAATCCTACGAGGTGAAACTCTGGTGGGGATGGGTCAAAGAAAAATTATTTTTGTGGGAAACCTATGGAAGGCCAAGTATGCCCCAGACATAAATGACTAGGATTGAATTCGTTTTATGGGCAGAAGGGAGGGATCAGCCATCTGAAACCTAGTCTGGTGAAACAAAACCTGGATCCATAAACATGGCTTCTGGGAAGTGAGGAATTGTAAAACAACCAGATTCTAGGAGGATGCGTGGCAATAGGAATCCAGAATGGAAAATTCAAATAGGGATAAACTCCAATAGGAAATGACCGTGCAAGGAAAAATAAAACTCCATCACTACTAGAAACAAGAAAATGATCGCGATAGATGGAGGATTTGGGACAAAGTCAATCCACAAAATAGAGACTGGATCGCAACAATAACGAAACAGGTGGAGGAATTGGGGAAAAGAAAAATTGTAGTCTCAAAAGAAGAGGACCAATTAAGATGGGGCAGGAAAAATGGTGGGGAATTCAACTTAAAAGAAGCTTGGAATTACATCTCAAACTAGGACCAAGAAGATCTGGCGCAATGGTGGGGAAAGATTTGGGGCAACACCCAGTGGCCAAAAAAAAAAATGTTCAAATGGCTAGTACTTCACAACCAAATTTTAACCTGGGAAAACTTAAGGAAAAGGGGTTTCATAGGCCCATCACAATGCCACCTTTGTCAAGCTAAGGAAGAAACAGCAAATCACCTCCTCGATGAATGTAATTACACAACATAGGTATGGGATTGGGTGGAAGGAATCTTTCGCCAGTCCAATAGGACCCGAGGTAATATCAGCGCAACCATCAACAACTGGAATGAGAGTTACAATGAAAATGAAATGGTGAACCTATGCTAGAATCTCATGCTAGGGATGATCATTTGGGCAATATGGAAAGAAAGGAACCGAAGCATCTTCAGGAATGAAAGCCTTCCGGAAGGGAAACTCAAGGAAGCAATAATCTCACAAATACGAGAAACGGTACAAAGCCGCAACTACCAGACTGGAAAAGAAAAACTCAAAGGCTAGGACTCCCACATCCCAGAATATTTTCACCTAAAAGACGGGCACAATAGCACACAGGCAGGGCAGCCACCGCAACTCCAAATAGGAGAGCGCAACTGGACATCCCCTCTGGTAGGGTTCCTCAAGTTGAATTTTGATGGGGTGACAAAAGGAAACCCAGGAATGACAGGGCTGGGAGGGGTGATCAGAGATAGTGGCGATAACATAATCTGACTATTTGTTGGGAGTATGGGAAACTCAACCAACAACGCAGCAGAATTTGGATCCTTGGAGCTCGGTCTTGAAATTCTAAGTCGCAAAACGATGACAAACACTATCATGGAAGGTGACTCTACCTTGGTTATCAACATGGTGAAGAGACTCCAAAATGGAACCAGAGTGGGAAAGGTTCAAAGACACTGGCACTTGGCACACTCCCTACAAAAACTTCAGGAGCATCTGCAAATGATGAACACAGTGGAGTTTCACTAGGTATGTAGGTCAGCGAATGGCCTGGCGGACATAATTGCCAACAAGGGGGTTAGCAAGAAAGGATTGGAACTAGACACTACCTGGATCAACATCCTGAATGGCCAACTCAGAATAGACTGCATCCAATTAGTGAAAAAATATTGTGACAACAACTTAAGATAGGAAGGTCACATCGAGGAGGGCACTGCAAGGCCCAGCGGAAGGAACAAAGGACCCAGGCAGGACATGACTTCCCAACACTCGACCACCAATTACAATGCAAGATCAGATTATACAGCCAAAGAGGGTATGGAAATAAGGTCATGTCAACAGTAAGAATTATGGGGAAAGACTGTGGTAAATTATAAATGGAAAATAGCAGGCAACGAGTGACGTAATGCAAGAGGGATTGACACAAACCAGTATCGATACACCACACCAAAGAACAGGTACATGGAGTAGCACAACAAGATATCAAGCGA